>VMDO01008658.1:0-82451 GCA_007922755.1 Pedetes capensis
ATATAAAATGAATTTGTTGAAGTTAATACTAAGATGTGTAGGATTTGAAAAATAGGTTATTGCTGAAATATGGATGGATAGCATGATTTGTACAAAAGTCAATTCAACCAACATTCCCGGATAGTGAAATTGTTTTGGATACCATTTTCTAGATAAATGATGAGTTACAAATGGTTCTCATTTAATATTAGACTGTTTTATTTTCATATTATCTGTATCTTCTTTTTCTTAATCTCATCCTATCCAACTTGTGTAGGATAGACTACAGTGAGTTAACAACAATTTTATCCACTATGTTTTTGTAAGGTGCCATTGAGTTGGGTCTAACTCATAGTGATCCTATGTACAACAGAATGAAATACTCCCCAGCACTGTGCCATTCTTAGCAGTGTGTCAGTGCTTCTCTGATACTCATAGGATTTTCAAAGGCTGATTGTTTTGAGATTGTTTCAGGAATGGGCTGCCAGGTTCTTCCATTTTTGTGGTGCTGGGGATTGAACCCAAGGCCTCAGAGAGTGCAGAGTAGCACTCTACCAACTGAGCTAAATCCCACCTCTTTTATCCACTATATGTAGAGAAAAAATATTACCTAGGCAACATCAACAATGGTGATGGGTCCCTACTATGCAATTGTCTAAAAGGATATTAAGAACTCTACAATGGCATGAATCCATAATGATTACATGATATTAAAAAATGAAAATGGAGATCAATAACCATGATGATAGATGTTTGAAATTCTCCACTGGGATAACTGACAGTATTAGAATTTAGACATATATATATATATATATCACTTGTCCAGATCAATTCTGATGCAACTTAAATCTCCTACTATTTTAGCATATTTTTAACAAATAATCTGCCAGTTAAAACCTGTGTTGCTTGTTCTCTGCTGAAGACTACTTCCTGCAATACCTCTGATCCTATTTCCAAGCATCCCAAGTAGGTATGGTGTGATACACGAGGGTAGAAGCTTTGGCCAGCTGTGTGCTCTCTTCTGGTGAGGAAGCTGGGTGAGGACACATTCTGAATGAACTTACACACAAGGAAATATTATCAGGGAAGGAGACTGATGAAAGGGGTGATAAGTACCTAAGAAGAGAATAAAGATGATAATACAAAAACTAGATCCAATCATCGTAGATTGTTGTTGTTGTTAGGGGCCTTTGAGTCCATATCCGACTCATAGCAACCCTACATACAACAGGCAAAACACTGTTGTCAGTGCTTCTCTGCTGTTCATAGGGTTTTCAATGGTGGATTGATTTTTGGGAGTGGGTTGCTCCGTCTGTCTCCCAAGCCTACAGTGTCTCGTGTTCCCAGGTGATCTCCCATCCAAGTACTAACCAGGCCAGACCCTGCTTAGCTTCCAAGATCTGACACCACAGGGCTACGGCTGCAGGCAATCATTAGATTAATAGACTTTTAGTATGAGAGAGAAAGGATTTGTACCAATGGCGGGAAGCTTCTAAAAGCAGATCTTGATGCATTATAATTATATGCAGGAGACATGCATTGGTCTCTGAATGTGGGCAAAGCTTAAATGCATAAATGCACCATAGTACCTTCCTCAAGATGCTAAAAATTAGTACATTGTGAGAAGCCCACATTCTCAATATACGGGAGTAGAGAGGAATTACAAGTAAATTCTGCCTCACTGGGTCTGGTGAAGGATTCATGAATGAATTAACATTAAAATAAGACCTAAAGGGTAAGGTGGATTTCACCTGATACAGAAAAAATATTAAAATAGCATTCTATCATTTAGGTACATTGGCACTGTAAATTTGATAAGATGTAATAAAATATCTCAACATGGGCTTAGGTGTCAGACAGAGCTAAGTCCTGATTTGGACTCTGTTAATATTAGTCATGGTCTGACTTCTGTAAGCAGAGAAAATGACATTTATTTCATAGAACTTTTGTGAGGATTCATTGAGAGAATATCCATAAAGTGCTTAGCATATCACCTGCCACATAAAAAGGACTTAATGTATATCATCTATGAATTCAAGAACCACAGTTTTTCAGTCAATTCAACAACAATTATGATGATAATGTACTTGAAACTAGTAATCCCACTTCTGGAAATATTCCCAAAGGAATAAATATAAACTTTGGAAGTTTAACAATAATCCACACAGGGGATCATCATTAGTTAAAACAGCTGAAAGTAATGACCAAACCTAAACGATCAAAATATGGTAAAAGCCAAGAAAACCATGGACTGTCACTCAAATAAGGTTTCTGTAGTCACGACATGTAAAATTTTAGTTATAAAATTACCTTTCATGGCAAAAAACAATTATGATGCAGCATTATATATAAAGAGACTATTTAAAATTGATATACTAGAACCAAAGTAATGCAAGAATATACACCGAGTAGATGGAGGAAAATATTGCCCATAGAAAGTGGCATGGGAGAAAGTAATACTAATTATGTAACTGTAATGTTATTGGAAGCCTGCTTTTACTCTTATTTGATTAGAAATAGGCTATATAATATGGTTATCCTACATTTATAATAATTACTGAAGGTACATTTGGAATGTGCTAACTTGTGTAGGTCTATAGCCATAGCAGTCCGGAATGCTATCACACTTGATATGGGAAGCTAAGCAGGGTTGGCCTGGTTAGTCTTTAGATGGGAAACTGCCTGGGAATACCAGGTGTTTCTGGCTAGGGAGAAGGACCTGGCAATCCACTACTGAAACAATCTGCCACTGAAAATACCATGAATAGCAGAGACTTAATGACAATAGTACCAGGCATGGGACAGCATCAGGACTTGACAGAACATAACAATAACAAAAACTTGTACAGGAATCATATCTCAATCAACCAAGGTTTTTATGATGATGTTTGAAGACCCATGGCAAAGAGGCTAAAGAGCAGGTTTTAGTAAGTTACAGCCTACAAATCAACTCCATCTGGCCACTTGTTTTGTGTGGCCCAAGAGATTTGTTGTTATTGTTAGCTGCTGCCTAGTCAGTGTCCAACTCATATTGACCCTACATACCACAGGCGAAACACTATTGTCAGTGCTTCTCTGCTATTCATAGGGTTTTCAATGGTGGATTGATTTTGGGGAGTGGTTGCTGGGCCCTTCTCCCAAGCGTACTGTATCTGGCATTCCCAAATGGTCTCTTATCTAAGTACTAACCAGGCCCAACCCCAGTTAGCTTCCAAGATCTGACAGGATCAGATGTCACAGTGCTACGGCTGCAGGCTGGCCCAAGAGATAGGAAGGACTTATACATTTATAAACCTTTTCAGGAAAAAAACTCAAATGAAAAGTAATAGTTTTTGATGTGACAATTATGGAAACTTCACAATTAAGTACCCATAAATGATATTTTATTGGAACACGAGTATATATATTCATTTATATCACTTCTGTGACTACATTTGCACAAAATCACAGAGTAAAATAGATGTAACAGAGACCGTGTAGCCTCCAAAGTCCAAAATATTTTTCATTTTGTTCTTCAGAAAAAGTAATCCTGGTAGTAGAAGAATTCCTTAGTTGAAATGTGGTTGAATTTGAATACCCCTAAGGCATCCTTTTTTTTATTGGAAATTTTAATATAAACCTTAACGTGATTCATTCTGACATGCTTTTCATTGTGACATTTCCATATATGCATTTTGTTGTACATTATTTATATAGGTTCCCCTTATACTCTTGTATGCTTCCCCCCCTATCCCCCCAATCAAAGTCTGCTCTTCCATTTACTTGTCTTTTTATGGTAATATTTTTCTATATATCCTTGGGTTCCAGTTCTGTTTAAGATAGCAACTTTTTCTGTAGTGAACTTTCTTTTTACTGTTTCACAACTATTACATGCATTTTCTAGACCATCTATAATAATGCCTTTCTTATCTAATTTTCTCTAATTCTATCCATTTTGCTGCAAATGGCATTATTTCATTTTTTTGATTGCTGAGTAGTATTCCATTTTGTATATGTACCATAGATTTTTTATCCATTCTTCTGTTGAAGGACACTTTGGTTGGTTCCATATTCTTGTTATTGAAAAGTGCTATTGAAAAGTGAAAAGTGCTGCAATGAACATGGAGATGCAGGTGTCTCTGTGGTATGATGACGTATCTCCCTTTGGGTAAATTAAGGGGTACAGATTGGCAATGAAGGGGACAAATTGTCCTTATTTGCAGATGATATGATTCTATACATGAAAGGCCCTAAAACCTCAACCAGAAAACTGCTAGAATTAATCAACTCCTTCAGCAAAGTGGCAGGATATACAATCAACACACAAAAATCAATAGGTTTTCTTTACACCAACTGCAAACAGGAAGAGAAGGGAATTTCAGAAAAAATACTTTTCACGATAGCCCACCAGAAAATTAAATACCTTGGAATCAATCTAACCAAAGACCCTTCAGATCTCTACAAAGAAAATTTCAAAACATTAAAGAAAGAAATAGCAGAGGGCACTGAAAAATTGAAAGACCTTTCCTGCTCCTGGATAGGGAGAATTAATATAGTAAATATGGCTATCCTACCAAAAGCAATTTATAGATTTAATGCAATCCCCATTAAAATTCCACTGACTGACTTTACAGAGATAGAAAAAATGATCCAAAAATTCATATGGAACCACAAAAGATCACATATAGCCAAAACACTCTTAAGCTGCAAAACTAATGCAGGTGGAATCACAATCCCTGACTTCAAGCTATACTCTAAGGCAGTGGTAGCAAAAACAGCTTGGTAGTGGCAAAAAAATAGGCCTGAAGACATGTGGAACAGAATAGAAGACCCAGAAATACCTCAACACACCTATAGCCACCTGCAAAGCAAGCAAACTGGAAAAAGGATAGCCTTTTCAATAAATGGTCCTGGGAAACATGGACATCCGCATGCAGAAAAACCTACCTATATCTCTCAATATGCACAAGAGTTAACTCAAAATAGATAAAAGATCTCAACATAAAACCAGAAACTTTAAAACTTACAGAAGACAAGATAGGCAATACACTCCATCATTTAGTCATAGGAAAGTATTTCCTTAAAAGGACTCCAATTGCTCAAGAAATTGCAACAAGAATAGATAAATGGGATTACATAAAATCAAAAAGCTTCTCTACAGCAAAAGAAACAATTAACAGAGTCAAGGAAACCCCCACTTAATGGGAAAAAATTTTCCCATCCTATACATCAGACAAAGGTCTAATTACCAGAATTTATAAAGAATTGAAGAAAAAAATTCCCAAGAAAACAAATAACCCAATACACAAATGGGCAAAGGAACTGAATAGACAGTTCTCAAATGAAGAGGTACATAAAGCCATGAAACACATGAAAAAATGTCCTAAGGCAACCTTTAGCCTGCAGCTGTACCACTGTGGCATCCGAGCCCATCAGATCTCTGAAGCTAAGCAAGGTCGGGCCTGATTAGTACTTGGATGAGAGACTGCATGCGATCACCAGGTGCTGTAGGCTTGGGGGAAGGACCTGGAAATTGGCTCCAAAAAATCAATCCACATTGAAAAACTTATGAATAGCAAAGAAGCACTGACAATAGTGTTTTTCCTGTTGTTTGTAAGGTCATTATGAGTCAGGTACTGACTCGAGGGCACCTAAAAACAACACAAGTAGGCAATCTTTAGATTCCTTCAAACCCCAAAGTTCTCTTATGCTCTAATAGCCGTCTACATGTAGGCAACAGATGTTGTTGTTGTTGTTGTTGTTGTTGTTAGGTGCTGTTGAGTCAGGTCTGACTCATAATGAACCTATGTACAAATAGACCAAAACATTCCCTGACACTGTGCCATGCCTGCACTATGTCTGTGATTCTCTGTTTTATTGCTTCAAGAGTGGACTGCCATGTTCTTCTCCCATGTTTGCAGTGCTGGGGATCAAACATAGCCTCAGAGAGCACAGAACAGGACTCTACCAATTGAACTAAACACCAACACCTAGCAACAAATGAGGAATCACCAATTTTGAAGCATCAATACAAACTGGGAAATTGAATTAATCAAATTATTCTGTTCTAACAGTACTTATTTATTTATTTATTTTAACCATAAATCTCAAAAATACATGCTGTGAGTCTATAAACAGATTTAGACAGAGTGAAATAGAGATGAACTCTCACCTATCCAGCAACAGGAAATTGGCAATAAATAAGGAGAATGGGTGTGGGGGTGATGGAAATAGGCTGGAGGATGAGTAACAAAAATAGACCTGGATCCTGACGCTTCTTTCTGTCCCTTCCTCCTCCATTTTAATTCTCTAAAGAGCTTAGGAAGGGCCATTTGAGTTAGAACTTAATAGAACTGCTGCTTTTTTAGGTCAAAAATCATTGAACATTAGCAATCTCATAAAGTGCAAGTAAACAGTGCAGGCAAATACTACACAGGCAATTTTTGACTAATGGAATCCAATCAAAATAACTCTTGGTTTAGAAATGGATTAAATTATCTCATATAAGCAAATTTTAATGAAAGTTGGATGATTTAGATTGAAAAAATCTAAAATGGTTAGTATTTCAAAGCTTAGCTCAGGTACTTTTGACATTTGAAGGATTTATATTTGCATTTTACTAAATTTTCATCGATTATAACTTTCCCTCTAAAAAATAGCTCAATATGAATTGGTTATTTAAAAGTTTACTTGATGGAATGGTTGAAAAACCAAACTATTCTAGGCATAAAAGAAAAGAATTATGTGTTCAAAACTAACTTAATATGAAGGATTTGCCCTTTAGGTCTAGATGCAGGAATTGTAGAAATGACTGAGATAAATGTATGGTGTTTGTTAAAGGTTAGCAGTATGTATAATAAATCTAGAACAGCTGAGAAATCTTAAATTAACATTGAAGTACAGCCACAGATTAATTTCTGTTAAGAATGAAGTAAAAGCACATGATATTGAGCAGGATATTAAACCACCTTCTTTGTAGTAAATGATTTTTTAACAAATTTTGATCTGAAACCCAGGAGTACTTTCATAATTATTGGAAAATTCAATAATGAATAGTTGAAAATGTATATAGCACATCAGAGAAAATGAACCTATACTAGACAAGACAGAAGTAACTTTCCACAGAGGCTGTGGTTTTTCTCAGTTGGTAGAGTGCTGATCACACTCTCTGAATAACAAGGTTCAAAGCTCAGCACCACAAAAATGGGAGAAGGACATGGCAATCCACTCCTGAAGCAATCCTGAAGCAGTGAGCCATTGAAAACCCTGTGAGGATCGCTATGAGTCAGACATGACATGACAGCACCTAACAACAACTTTGCCCAATCACTTAAATAATGTTCAAGACATTCTATGTATTACACATGTGGCTCCATTTTGAATTTTTACTAAGGAACGGATCAGCTGAGTGTAACATTAGTAGACTCTTTCAGCCAATGATGAGGATTCCCATCAGTTAAACAGATGAGAAATAAATAAGGAGACCCATCAATGTATCAACTACTCTGAATTATTTTCCCTTCTGGGCTAAGAGATTTTCCTGGTCCATTCTTCTACAACTCCTTACAGACTCACAACATATATTCCTGAGATTATTAGTAAGTAAATAAATAATAAGTAAGTAAATAAATAAATATTGTTAGCACAGTATGCTGTTGTTTTGGGGTGTTGTGAAGTTAGGACCAACTCATAGTGACCCTATGTACAACAGACAAAACACTACCTGGCACCATGCCATGCCCCACACCATTGTCAGTGCTTCTCTGCTATTCACACAGTTTCCAATGGCTGTTTTTCTGGAGTTGGCCTCCAGATCTTTCTCCCAAGTCTACAATATCTGGTTTTCCCAGGCCATCTCTCATCCAAGTACTAACCAGGCCTGACCCTGCTTAGCTTCCGAGATCTGATGGGACTGGACACCACAGTGGTATGGCTACAGGGGTGACCATAGAACAAAAAGAGTTAAAAAGAGTTTTTTTTTCCAAAGAAAAATTTTAATTCACTCATTAAAACATCCCATGATGATATCTTAGCAAGTACAAAATAATTTATTTCAATTCCAATTTGATGTCACTTCTAATGCTAGAGATCTAAATGTCCATATTAAATGAATGGGAATCCAAATGTAGATTTTTAGGAACAAAGAATGACTGTTGCTTTTATATACCAAAGAGTTACCTAAACTGTTATTGTTTGTTTTATTATTTTTTATATTTATTTATTCATTTATGGTAGGTTGGGGCTGGCACTGCAGAAATGGGAGAAGGACCCAGCAATCCATTCCTGAAGTAATCCCAAAACAATCAGCCATTGAAAGCCCTATGAACAGAAGAAAAGCACTGATAATAGTGCCAAGTGTAGCACACCGTTGGGGAGTGTTTTGACTGCTGTACGTTGGGTCACTATGAGTCAGACCTTACTATATGGTACCTTACAAAAACAATAATTAATTTTTTGGATTGGGTTTTACTTTGTAGTATAGGATACAGCTCCATGCTAGCCTCACACTCATGATCCTCCTGCCTCAACCTCCTAACTACTGAGATTACAGGTGTGTACTACCATGCTCAGCTAGTAAATTCTTTGGTAACTCAAATGTCACTTCAGTTATGATAATACAATTACCACAATCCTTATAGTTTTCACAGCTACTGGTCAAATGCATATTAATCTGAGTGAACTGAACCTAAGAGTGAGATTCAATACCTGGTTTCAATGAAAGATTTGGAAAATCTTTCTTATAGTTGTTGGTTCATTAAATTAAGACACTATCACTTTCTATCTCCTCTCTCCATTGAGTTTCCCCCACCACACACACACACACACACACACACACACACACACACACACACACACACCAACTTTAATCTGCTAGGTATAACAGGCAAAACTAATTTTTACAATACCTTATAGATATTCATGTCTCTATGAACATGCACTTGATATCACTGTAGAAATGTCTTTGAATTTTATTTTGTGTCAGTTTCTTCTATGTTAATCCTCTTTGTGTTAAAATTGTAGATTTTGAGCCATCTCTCACACCTCAAGAGACCACCACTTGTTTGCAGCCTTGAACTAAAACAAATTCCTCATTTGATACTACTCTTCAATAATCCATCAGTGTGATTTTCTTCCTTTCTCTTGAAAGCCTACTTTCTCCAAAACACTGGTTAGCTAATATCATCTTTTTAAAAAAGAGAAAGCCCTGAGAACTCTAATGCCTTCTTGAAGTAAAGGAGAATGCTGCGTTCATTTTAAACAGTAGCTTAGCTGGGTGTGGGGGCACATGTTTTTAGTCTCACCTACTCAGAAGGCTGAGGCAGGAGAATCACAAGTTCAAGGCTAGAGTTAGCTGATATAACTTCATAATTTAGCAAGACCCTGGCTCAAAATAAAAAAATAAAAATGGGATGGGAGTGCAGTCCAATGATAGAGCATTTGCAAGACATGTGCAAGACCCTGGATTCAATTCACAAGTATTAAAAAGAAAAAAAGTAGTTTAGCCTGCAAGGCAGAAAATGCAAGGTTTCATGGAATGGCTTCAATGGCAGTGGGCTTTGCTTTCAAAGTTCAAAATAATAATTGCATGTGGGCATACTTCTTTCATCAAATATATTATATATATATATATTTCTTCATCTCTATTCCACTTCCTCCCAAATAAATGAACTGGCTTACTTTTTATAAATTTGTGAATCCAACCATAAACGTAATCAAGGAGAGGGGATGCACAGAAATCTATAGTCCTAACCTGGCTTTTTCAAAGTGATTTGAAGTTGTGAGCTATTCTATGTGGGAACAATTCGGTCCAGTGTGACTGATCTGCATGTAAATAACCCACCACTCTAGTTTGTAGAAGAATATGTTCTACTGGATCTCTTGTGGCCTCAGTGGCTTGGAATGTGCCCTATACAACACGTCTGAATTTTCAGAAACTATAGCTTCTACCTTAAAAAAAAATAATAGCACCAAAATTGTTTTCTAAATGTCACACTAGATTTTAAAGTATGCTGAAGATAAGGTAAAAGAGAACCACCTTTTGAGTTTGCTTTATACACAGACTAACATGTTCTTGTGATTTCTGTTAGCATATGTAAGTTCAGATACCCTGGAGAGGACATTTTACAACATATCAGGATCTTACTTTTCTCCTGAATATTAAATATCTGATATAGAAACAATATTCAACTATTTAAAAATAATTTGCATGTGGCATTATCTTTTAAGATGTTGTTGTTAGGTACCCTTGAGTCAGGTCCAACTCACCGTGACCCTCATAGGGTTTTCAATGGTTTACCCATTCAAGATTGCTTTGGGAATGGGGTGCTACATCTTTCTTCCATTTTTGATATGCTAGGGATTGAACCCAGGTCCTCAGACAGTGCAGAGTACTGAGCTAAACCCCACCCCAAAACATGCCCCAACACTGTGCCATGTCTGGTACTATATCAGTTCTTCTCTGTTATTCACAGGGTTTTCCATGGCTGATTGTTTAAGGATTGCTTGGAGAGGGGATCACCATGTCCTTCTCCACTTTTGCAGTCCTGGGAATCAAATCCAGGGCCTCAGAGAGGGCAGAGCAGCTCTTTACCAACTGAGCACAACACCAGCCCTGCCGAATGTTAGGCTGTCATTTACGTAAACACGAGTATATCATCAACAAGCTATAAATATAAAAGGTCATAAGATGCTACTTTCCAAAGGGCTATTATGACTTGTTCTGCTTTCATTAATTACCAATTTGTAATCTATTTTCATATCCACAATTTAACCATTCAGAAGAGAACATGCTGCAAAATTCTGTTTGAAATTTAAAGAGAATAGCAGTTTCAGAAATTCATAAATTTACAGCAACAGAGAGTTGTTGTTGTTAGGTGCCATTGAGTCGGTATCTGACTCGTAGCGACCCTCTGTACAACAGGGGAAACACGATTGTCAGTGCTTCTCTGCTGTTCATAGGGTTTTCAATGGCAGATTGATTTTTGGGAGGGGGTTTCCAGGTCCTTCTCCCAAGCCTACAGCTTCTGGTGTTCCCAGGCATTCTCTCATCAGGTACTAACCAGGCCCAACCCTGCTTAGCTTCCGAGATCTGATGGGATCAGATGCCACAGGGCTACAGCTGCAGGCCAACAGAGAGTATGTGGCTCTAATATAGTAAATGTTCAACCAAAACAAGATTGGTAAGATTTAGTTAAGGATTGTTATGATCTGGATCTTAAATACCCCCTGAAGACCATTTTACTATAAAGTCTTGGTCACCAGTATATTGAGAGGGGTTGGAACTTGTAGGAGGTGAGGCCTAATGGAAGGAAGTTAAGTCATCGGAAACATGACCTTGATGGGGTTACAGGTACCCTGACTCATTCTTCTCCCTCTCTTTGCTTCCAGGGCACCATGAAGTGAGCAGCTTTGCTCTACCATGTTTCCCAACATGAGATTTTACCTCATCATGAGCCTGAAAGCAGTAGGGCCAAGTCATCACAGACTGAAACTATGAACCAAAATAAACCTTTCCTCTCTATAAACTGTTTATCTCAGGTATTTACAGTGAGAAGGTTGACCAACAAAAGACTACATGAGAAGATAACATAACCATTAGATGAAGTCAGTTAAACAATTTGGATTCACTTATTTTGTTGTTAAAACAAGAAATACAGCAAGTATTTTGTGGTTGCCATTCAGGTTATAACTGCAATAATTCCAAAAATAATCAACATTCCAAAATTTTCCAATTTCAGTATGTGTTTATCTGGCATGAGATTGACTTTTGCTTCCAAGTAACTAACGAATAATAGAGTCTATTGTAAGTGAGTTATATCACAATAATGCTGTTACAAAATAAACGTAAAATAAACAAAGAGAAAAAGAATAGCAAGATTTGATTTAGAGAAAATATAGCTCAGGGCTAATAAAAATCACTGTATGGTGGTAAGCCTCGGAAACTGAGTAAGGGCAAATAGAAGTTTTATAAATTATCATGTCTATCATTAAATCATTCTAAACCCTCATTGTTATTGAAATGGAATTAATAAATTATATCTAAATACATAAAAATGAATCTTCCATGCTCTGTATTTTATTTACTGAGCAGCCTCTGAATAAAAGATTTCAACTCACTAAGTTCTCATCCCATATAAATATTTTAAAAACAATAAAATATACATCGACTTCATTAACTTTGTCTTTTCATTGTTTTCAAATGAGCATTCAGGAATGTATTATGTTTTGAGTTCAGTTTAATTTTAAAAATATATCTTAAAGGGATGCTTTTTCTATCAGTAGGGCCCTGGAAACTCATTTAAAAGAAAACCTCTCATGATACTGGCCCTACATATTATTGATTCTATGAATCAGTCATGAATAAGAATCCAAGTGGAAGAGGAGGATTTTAGGAGGATTTCAAACACAAGTCAATATTCTAATTTCAACTTTGAAATTAAGTGACAAGTCCTAGAAGTAATATTGACAAGTAATATGCATTGTAATTATACAATGGGTTGCTGAAAGCTACAAAGGTTTTGAGGTAATGAACAGTAAGTCAGCATATTCTGTGGCCTTATTCTATTTTTCCTGCCCAGTTATCTTCTGAGTGTAAAGAAAACCTACTAGAGGATCCCATCTTTGTGGGATTTCTGAGGAGAAGGGAAGTAGATTTTCTTCCCATAATCTCAAGGATGCTTCTCTGGAGTCCAGTGAATAAGTCCCCAGTTCCTTAGATGTAGCTTATCTAAGGAAAGCTGAAATCTTACAGCTTATAAATTACTCTCATAAATCCATTACACTGTCCAGTCACAAATACTGGACAGAGCAAAGCCAGACCTGCATTCAAATCCTGATGCTGCCATTTACTCTCTGAGTGATTAAATAATTACTTCACCACCATAAACTTCATTGTCTTCAATTATACAACAGAAACTCTCCCATGGTGGTATGTGAGAATTTAATGAGAGGAAAAATATGAATTAAAAAGTACTTAGGCGAATAAACACCCACTATTTGTATAGTGCTATTGATATTTTTAGTACTATGCCACCGAGTAGATTTCTATAAGAAAATGAGCAATTTGTATAAAGATAAATTAACTTCATTCTTCTAGTTAGCAGCCTCTTTATACTCCATAATACCTCAAACACACCTTTAATATTACACCTCATAGACATAGGACAAAGTTTTACGTATTTGCGGGTACTTTTTCTTCAGCAGTTGCTTCTAAATGTATGCTAGATTCACTCAATGCAGCTCAAAAGCAATAATGAAAACAATCTCCAGCATCCAATCAAACCAATGTTCAGGCCAAGATGAAAATGAGTGTTTGTGTCTTTTATCCCTTAACACTGCTCTCATTTCCTGGTAGATCAGTAAGACAATGAAGCATTCAGGAGAATTTTCAGCAATTGAAACTGCCAACTGCAAAACAACTAAAATGTCTGAAGTGACCAGTGCTTGTCTGAATTTCCATTTCATCATTTCTTTTCTGATTCATTATCTTCAGATGTTCTACTACATATGCAGTTATTCAATTAATCCCAACAGGGTTATAGGTTTGTGGAGAAAAATTTTAAAGGTGGATATATATTTATTCTGTCATGTACATGCTGTGAATTAAGATTAAGGATCTAAATATCATAAAAAGATGTTTTCCTTTCTCTTTTAAAGCAATTTATACACAAATTTTATATTGTTGAAAGGCAAACCAATAACCTCATGTTGTAAAAATCTTTGTTTATGAGAAAAGCAGAGATATGAGAATGGATAGTTGTAGAGTTGCTCTAACTTAACTAAGTAGGAGTAAAGAAAAGTCAAAACCCAAATTGGTAGGCTCTTTAGACTTTAATTATCTGTCTGGTTTAGAGCTTACATTAAATCTGGGCCAAAGTGGCAAAAATCCAGTTGGATCTCCCTTATCTGAGCAGAAAGTCCCCAAAGGTGTAAAACTTGCTCATTGCTAAGTTATCCGATTTCACTTAACTTCTAATTTACTTTTAAGTTAAAGAAGAGCCTTCCATATAACACAGAGAAAAGAGAAAATGCTAACTATAGGCTTTACATATCTACCAACAAATTTAACTATTTATACTATTGATATGACAATTAATAAAGCAGTACTAACTCAGCTGATAACTGGGGAGGGGCTAAAGTCACATCACATTATTCCCAAATTACTTTTTAATCAATTAATTATTCTTTTCCATACTCATGATTGGTGAGGGTAGGTCAATATCTCTTCTCATTACATCAAACATTGTTTCATAATTATGAAATTAAAGAAAAATGGTCCATAGTTTTCATTCAAATAGAAATGATATTTTTATGAACTATGAATATATCTTCCCAAATATATGAACATTTTCAATAATTTACAGCTAAATACGCACTTTTACTCAAAAATAAGTATTTTCAGAATTTTAATGCTTATTTTCTTAAAGTTCTAAGTTAACGAATTCATACACAAATAAAACAAGAATTCTGCTTCTTGTAATGGCAGAGTACATAATTCAGAACAAACTTCTCATTGAGAACCACTAGGAGAAATAACTGGACAAAATTTTTAAATGAGTCTGAAGGCATTAGAAAGCTTTAAAAAAATGAAGAAATACTGTAAAATGAGAAGATCAAAGCAGAAGGAAATGATCCCAGAGTTTAGTGACAACTTCAAGAGACTTGCTATTTTCAGTGAGGAAAGACCTAGAGACCTTGGGGGTAACTTTGCTTTAGACAGCCTTAAAGAACTAATAATACAAAAACTTGTGCTTATTATCTATGAATAGGTGGTGGCGGGAATCTGTGCTTCATCTTCCTAAGTATGTATTATATGCACATACACATACGATGTACCATTATGTACATACATATACACACACGTGTGTGTGTGTGTACTGATATATGGTGCACTCAATTTGTAAAATTGAACTGGCAGCATAGATTGAAGCTTAGTTTTCAGTTATCTCAATCTCCATTGAAGGGAACTGTGTGGCAGAAGCCTTGTGAACCCACTTGGAGAAAGAACATCTCCAGGTCTCAATTTGCTTTCTTACATATTTTTCAAAGGTGACATCTGATATATAATAAAAATCCCAGTAAAGTAGACATAGCAAAAAGTAGTTTTTGTTTATTACACATTACTTATTAAAAGCCTGCAAGATACTTCCAGGTAATTAGGTAAAACATAAATGCTCTTACTTTGCTATCCAAACAAAGTAAAATATCTACTCCTGCTATTTCTATACAGCATTACTCACTTGGGCACAACTGGTATTTGGGGCCAGAAATTCTTTGTTGTGGAGTGTTGTCTTGTGCACTGTAGATGTTTAGTAGATGAGTGAATTTTATATACTGGATACCTGTAGTACTTTCTCAGTTGCTATTGTCATAACTACTGACACTTTGCCAAATATTCCCTAGGGAATAAAATTGCCCTGAGTTGAAAAGCACTACAGCATGGAGGATTAAGCTGGTGAAACAATGTAGGGAGAGAAGGTGGAAAGGAGAAAATGAGTGAGGGAGATAGAAGACGATAGAAAAAGAGAAGACAGGAGAGGAGACAATAAGGGAGAGGGGAGTAGAGAAGAGAAGAGAAGAAAGGATAAGGGAGGAAGAGAGGAGAGACAAAAAGGAAACAGGAGAGAAGAAGCCCAGAAATTCTAATATAAATATAATGATAGATGGGGAAGAGTTCACGAAGAAAATTACAAATCATTATTTAGAGATAGTAAAGATGATTTGATAAACATCAAATTTTGGAACTCTTGATTACCCAATATTATAAAAATCAGTGTATTAGATATCATATCAAGTATGTTGTTGTTAGGTGCTATTGAGTCAGCTCTGACTCATAGCAACCCTGTACACAACAGAATGAAATATTCCCCAACACTGTGCTATACCCAGCATTATGTCAATGCTTCTCTGATATTCGTTAGGTTTTCAATGGCTAATTGTTTTGGGAGTGGGCTGCCAAGTCCTTCTCTCATTTTTGTGGTGCTGGGGATCCAAACTCAGGGCCTCAGAGAATGATGAACTAAACCCCATTCATATCAAATCATAAGATTGTTCAAATACTATTATATTATAAAGTATCAAAATTCTCAATATGAAAATGAAACCATACCTCCCCATACTGATCAATAGATTCAATATAGAAAGACAAACAAATAAATGTAAAAACATACAAAAAATCTGAGTTAGTATTTCACAAAAGATGACCCCAAATTGTCAATAAATATACAAGTGATTACCTCATTATTCATCAAGGAAATACAAATTAAAATTGCAATTAAATATTGTCGTGGTCAGGTCTGTCACTATGATGAAATTCTTAATAAAAAACTACTTAAAGGAGGAAAGATGTATTTGGGCTCATGGTTTCAGAGGCTTTAGTCCATGGTCACTTGTATCCATTGTTTCTGAGCCCATGGTAAGGCAGAACATCATGGTGGAAGAAGTGTGGCAGAGCAGAGCTGTTCACCTCATGGTAGTCAGGACCAGAGAGGGAGAGAAAGGGGGCAAAGAGAAGATAAACCCCTCAAAGGCATGCTCTCCATGACCTATTTCTTCTAAATAGATGCCCCCTACTTATAGTCCATTCAGCTATAAATTCATCAATGGATTAATCCATTGATGAAGTTAGCACTCTTATGACCCAATCACCTTTTAATTCCACCACCAGCTAGGGACCAGACCTTCAATACACTAGCCTTCTAGGGGACATTTCATATCCAAACCACAATGCATTATTATATATACACATAAGAGCTAAGTAAAATGACTGAAATTGTTTGTGAAAATATACAGTAATAGCAACCCTCATAAATACTACATAGGACCACAAATTGACATAACTACTTTGACAACCAGGTTGTTATCTTGAGGTGAATAATGTGTAAACCTACACCTATCCATATACCCAACAGAAACTATGTGCTTGTTGCTCAAGAGAGACATGCCCAAAGGTATTCATTCCAACATAATAGCTATAAGTTGGAAACAATAGAAATACTCATCACTGATAGAATGCATAAGTCATTTAGAGTACAATGATATCATGGAATACCAAGAAGCAACGTAATGAGCAAACCACAACTTCACAACATAGACATGGTAGCTCTCACAAACATAATGAACAGAGAAAAAGCTATACCCAAATTAATATTTATTGTGTGATTCCTTTTGTACATATCTCAAAAACAAGAAAAATCAAATTATAATGTTTCAAGATGGTTGCTTAGGAAGTCCAAATTCTAATAAAAGCAAAGAAATGACTTCAGGACAATTAAGATTAGTGTCTTCCTTTAAGGGGAAACAGATAAGAGAATGAGAAAGTCTTGAGACGGGTCCTTGAGGACCTAGATATACTCTGCTTCTTAACCTAAGGGAATCAAGTGAGAATTTATTGAGCTGCTTCTGTGTGCATGTGTGTGTGTGAAGAAAAAAGATATAAAAGTAAGCAAATATGCAAAAAGACCCTGCTATAAATCTAAAGTTTCTAAATCTTTGAAAAATACTTTTGAGTCTTTCATTCAGATTAATGTTAATTTATTTTCTTCTGGAGCATTACTCTTATAGGGATTATCTATTTGAGGATGATAAGTAGAAAATACAAACAGATAAGAAGTGAAAGAGAATAATGAGATTAATATAAATAAGTAACCAAAAACATAAAGAAGCTAAAACCCAGAAATAAAAGCAAAATGAAACAGTAGATTAAAGTAAACATCGTTTGAGTATAAATAATAAATAGTAAAATCATAACCCTCACTCTCACTAGATTATTGTGCACTAGGCCTATTGACAATCATGAAAGTGAGTAGTCTCTTTTTAAAATTTTATGGCATCATGAGGCAGAAAGCTTCTCATAAACATCAATATGCTTCCTTGGGGAAGAAATGCCTCCTTGCCTCTGAATAGTTTAATTTTTTTATCAGATTTTCTAGTCACCTGGAAATATCTTCTAAGCAAGTTCTGATGGGAGGAATAGACTTTAGTATACATTCTCTGAGGTTAAGAATCTCACCTCCCTTCTTTCTTCTGTTTTCATTTTGGATAAACATATAAGCAAAAATTATAGATACAAGGAAGTATCAAATCCAATTCTGCTCTCCAGAATAGTAATTTAAATCTTTCTAGCCTAGAGTTCAATGTCTGACAAATGTTCACACGCTGTGGGTAAAATGGCCATTTGTGGCTATTTTGCTACATGTCTCAGTGATTGCTTTGGTTTTGAGTACAACATTGATCTTTACCGAGGGTCTTGGACTTTTTCTTTTACATTCACATCAGGGCATGAAATCTGTTGTTAGATCGTCAGTTGTCAAACATAAGTTAGAAATCCAAGAGTGAATTTCTTCCTCACATTTCATCTTGCCTACTGCATGACCAAACCATAACAGACACATATCCAATTCAGTACCCACTAAACAGATTCGTGAGATAAGTGAAAGTGTGTTGTAGGCATGGAGAGAATAATGTGCTCAGAGTCTCAGCTTCCAGTGAAATACTACATGAACCCTGCCAGTGTGAGGAAAGAGGAAAATCTGTCATATTAACAAACAAGAACCAGGTTATAGTAGAAAACAGGACATTGAACTTTGCATTTTGTGAATGGCAAGATGTGCAAAGAAGCTCCCTGTCCTTAGTTAACGATCCAGTTTAAACATCAACAGGAAAGAAGATACCCCCTCTTGAGTCTTAATCCATAAAGTCCAATTGTCAAAAATTCAATAGAAAGAAAAAGAAAACAACCTGATCTGTCAAGAATTTTATTACCTTCTCCTAAATGATGTCTGAGGGCTCTGATATAACCATAAAACTACCACAGTCAAATAAAATAAAAACTGACAGCAATCAAGCAAGGCCAGCTAGGGTTTCAAACACCCTGACTGCCTCTGCCTCTTAGATTGCTCCGTCCTCTTGGGTCACAGGCAGGTGTGAAAGAAGATGGGGAAGGCATGCAGATGGAATGTCTCAGGCAGCATTCGCAAATATACTGAAAAGGACATTCAAAAGTTGGTCACACTGGAATGATTCTTTCAGGCAGGCATGATGGCAGAAGGCAAGGGTATGAGACTGCAAAATTGTCAGAGGCTGATAAGAAAATAACCTATTACCTATAAGAAATGCATTCTATTGCATAGGCTAGGGAAATCCTTTATAACCATGGAATATGCAGGTGGGAGGGGACACAACTGGGTGAGTGACATCTGATAACTTATCATGCGATGGACATAACTTGTAATGGTTTTGATGAAGCTAGAGGAAGAATAAAATCACAACTCTCAAAAACAATCCATTTATTGCCAAGGCAGGTATTTCACAATAAGGTGGATCCTATTTGTGCAGTTTGAAATCTAACTACCAATATCTGAATAAATAAACATACATACCCTTTCCTTGTTTATAGCTCATAAAGCTCATAAAGCAAGGGCCAGAAGAAAATTTGTAGATTTACACCAGGAAACCCTGAGACTAGGATCTTTTAGAGACACATAAAGTCAGAAAACAAATGGACATGGATATAATGGCCCTTGGAGTATCATGAGAACTTGTACATTTTTAGTTCCAGATAAGAATAGCTTGCTGACCCTTGAATCTTGTCCAAGCATCCTAGGATTAGCCTGAGTTTCTTAATTGAGGAGATCCAAATTGCTTCCTAAAGAACTTATTCTGTGTGACACATAGCATCAGAAAGAACACATTTCCCTTATACATAGAGTGTTTTAATCATAAAATCTTCTCATTCTTCATCCAAAATCTGGAATTCTAAGTATGCCAATTAATACATAACACATTTAATTTTTAAAGCTATCAAAGGCACCACTTTCTAGTAGTATTTACAACCATGAGTGCTAACCCATTTAAGTATATGGATTATAACAAAAATGAGGTTACATAATCATAGGTGGGGATAAATATATTGGTTCTTTATCTACTCCCATGTGGTAAGTGCATTTTGTGTTAAAAAGGTAAGTTGAATTCACATACAATTTCTTTAGAGAACTGCAGAGGTAGGGGAATCTAAATAATAAATAATCTTATTCTACTTGTGGATCACTCAGGCTCCAGGTAGTATGAAGCCTTCTCAAGAGTATTGGACTGGGTATCAAAAGAGAAGTAGCTAGGCTAAACTCTATCACTTATTCATTTTCTAATTAATCTACACTTTCTGGACTGCAATTTGACCTCCAAAGATACTTCTTCAAACACACTCAAGTTTAATGTCTAATAGTAGAAATGTTTCAATAACATATGATCTTTCTTTTTTCAAATTCTGAAAAGTGAAGTTACCCAGAGTTAAGGTTCTATGGCTCTTAGAAAATGCTAGTGCTATCTATTGTAGGTCAGTACCATGCAGACACATAATGGAACCAGCAGTGAAAGGAAGATCAGTAATACTAACTTTGCCTTTATTTAAGGTATTGATACTTTATTCATAGATCTGTCATTAATTTCTATTTTAAAAATTACTAGCTTGAAGTATTGTCATGATACTGAGTGCTGTGATAATCCTTAAATTCTGTAACCTAGGCCAATACTTCTCCTTCCTCATTTCTACCTCATTTCTACCTCATTTCCTCTAATTCAATATTTATTTGCCCAATTAAACAAGGGCAAGTGAATCAACACACTTACATGTTTAACTTTATAATTTGAATGGAATTTACTATAAAAAAACCAACTATTTCATAAGCATCTATTCAGATCCTACTGTCTTCTTAATTTAACACTGCTTTAACAATAATAGGAGATATAACTGTAAAGTAGAAGAGAAATAATCCTAAAGGAATTTTGCATATTGTAAAAGCAAGACAGAAATGCTATTGGGGATTGGTGACTAATGATCAGTTATGTCAATACGGCTTTGTTATCAGAACTTCTGGCTTCAAATTTACATAAAGAGTTGTTGCATATTAAGTTAGTTACACATGACAATTTTGGATTATTTTGAAGAAGAGACATAGACCCTCAACAAACACAAAATATACTGCTTTAGATATTATTATAGAGTCTCATTCCTTTGTAAACCCCTATTCTTCCCTGAATCCTTTTGAACTTCCTCCAGATTTTGCCATCATGAACCATGAAGTTCCATCACTCTCTGGTAGGAGCTGGAACTGGATTTCTAGTTCAGATTATGATCATGTAATTACTTTTGGTTAGATGTTTCTTATACTTTTACATCTCATGGAATTTAGCATGGTGAGATACCCAGAAAGAAATCATGGAATGAATATGCAAATGAATGGAGAAAATGAATGAATAAGTAAATAAAAAGAAAATTTGAAAAACTGTGAAGTAACCATCCCTAAGTAACTAAACCTAAGCATTAGATATTTCTCACAATTTCTCTCTGAAATTTAATTTTCTCCTTGAGCAGCAAAGATAAAATAAAATAATCCAGACAATTTGCAAAATGCCTAGATAACATGGGGCATATTGAGGAAAGCCTTATACTTTATGATTTGAAATTCCTAAGGGGATCTCCATCGGAACCTGTGGGCTATGTGCTCTGTAATAACCCATTCTGAAGACCCTAAAGCACTAAAGAGTCTAAAACCCTGGAACAAGAAATAGGTTAAGGTCTACAGGAAAGTTATTAGTTGGGTCAGCAGTTAAGGGATTTATCTGGTGTTCATATGCCCATAGCATTGAACAAGCCAGAAAATAGACAAGGTCTGACCTTTAGATTTCACTGCACCATAATTAACTTTAAAAATCAGCTAAGCAGACTGTCCAATTGAGGTAGCAAAGTTCACTCACAGGAATATAGCCTGGTTATTAAGCTGGAAACACACACACTTTCTTTTAAAATTAGGCAGAGGGCATTTAGTATGATATATAAAGCACCTTGTAGAGTTTGGAAATGGATTTTATGAAACTACATAGTCTAGATCTCACACAATCTAAGGAATAAAAATACATGGAAGAATCAGTCATTTCACTTAAAAATGCTTTAAAAATGAATATGTCCCTATAAATGGCTCCTAAACAACCAGCTCATTTTCAAAGACATCATGAATATTTTTTTCTTTTTTAAAAAATGTAGTATGAAAGTATTTGCTAAATGGCAATACTCTGAAGAAAAGAAGCTAGCTAATGATACCAATTATATTTTTTGTGCCTGTGTTTCCAGTATGGATATTAGAATCTGTCTTTATACTGACGCCATTTCAAAGTCATGTGCCAATTCCACAACTTCTGCAGTATTCAGTGGTAATGAGCTTGGCTTCTATTGATGCAAAAATGCAGGAACCAAGACTTGGGAATCTTTAAGCTCTCCTGAGAGATTTGCCTTAATGCAGGGCCTGCTCATATCCCTGAGTCTGTCATTCTCTGAAAGCAGAAGAGCTATGCCCTTTTCATTCCCTGCTCCTAGAGTAATTACAGGCTCAGGTAACAGGGCAGTGGGGCACTTGGGACTTCTACATGCCAGAAGGAGAGAAATCAATATCAACACTCTTACAAAAACAGCCCAGTGGTAGTGTCACTGCCACTTGTCCTAGGGAATCACTGGGACGTTGATGGCATCTCTGGTAAAGACAAACAGTGTCTGTGAATCAAGACTCTATATTTTATCCCCATCCTGGGAGGATGGCTTCAGAACAAAGGACAACAAACACATCAGTGACAAGAGAGACGTTCTCCATGTTTTCTTGGCTAAGTAGTCCTATGAGAAATCAAATATTGTGGACAAATATCTCTGTGTGCTTATTGTTCCCAGTATGCTGGTGCATGACAGCATTCCAGAGAATTATCTTTGTAAACATCACAATGCCCATTTTCCAGGCCTAATAATATTTTGGGTTAGCACAACTGATAAAGGGTCCCAAGAAAGTCTGTAGATTTAGTATCCATAACATCTTTTATTTTGTCCCATGCAACACATGTCTCAGTCCCCAAAGATGAATATAACTCAGTCTTTCAGTTAGGCCTTAATCATGTCCTTGACTCTTGTTGTCTCCTGGTTTCCTTTGAAACCCTAAGCAAACACACTATCAAGGCCATGTACAGGTATCATTGTGTGTGTGTGTGTGTGTGTGTGTGTGTGTGTGTGTGTGTATGTGTATATGTGTTCCCACCAATATCTCTCCAGGGATACAGGCACATCATCCATCCTAGTCTTCCGAATCACCTTGGGCTTTTTTATTTTGAAACTATTATCTGGAAAGAGATGCTTCCTTGAGAGTATTTCAGAATTACAATTGTTTGCCACTCAGTTTGTTCCTGCTATATACTACTCACAAAGCCAAATTACACCATTGTTAGGGAAATCAAACATGCAACCATCCAAACCAGTGTGAATTGTGTAGAACAGGAAAAGGCTATGGGACTGATAGGACATGGACATCATAGTTTCATCTTCTTTGACACCATGGTCTGGACATTACTGAAACACATTAAGTCAAAAGTAAATACCCAAGCCATTCTCCACGCAGACAATGTTTCTGATGCCAGAGATAAAAGAATCATAGTCATTTCTTATTTTCTTTTCTTTTCCTTCACTGGTGGACCTCATGGAAAGTGCTATATGACAGCTACATCACCAGCTGCCATTTCTCTACCTTAAAGCAGATCCCAACCCCTTTCCCTAATCATTTCATTGTAACCTTCTCTTGGAAACTATGTATAAGAATTAGATTATTTACTACACAAGAGATTGAATGCTCATGGCTTATCAAGATAAGGTAGTAGTGACACTAGGAATCTGATGTTGGAGACAACAGCAGCTCTCCTCTGCAGAGGCTGCTGTATGTTTCTCTCCTTCCCTACATCCCTCCCTCTCCTTCCTTCCTTCCTTCCTTCCTTCCTTCCTTCCTTCCTTCCTTCCTTCATACTTCTTCTGGCATCATTGCTCTCCTCCCCTTCTTTTCATTTCTCTCCCCTCTGCCTCTATCCATATAGGCATAAAAGAAAGGCCATGTGAGGGCATAGTGAGGAGGTGGCCACCTACAAGCCAGAAAGAGCTATTATCAGAAATGAATTTGCTAGCACATTGATCATAGACTTCTAACCTCCAACATTGTGAAAAAATAAGTATTTGTTGTCTCAGTCACCTAGTCTGTGGAGTTTTGTTATGGCAGCTGGTATAGACTAGTACCATACTATAACAGAGATCAGATATATTTCAGGGCTTAAAAGGTACAAGAAAATCAAGTTTTTATGCTTCATCCCAGGCCCTCTAATTTATTGTTATTGTCATCTATCTCCTAAAATCAAGCTTAATATCTTTGTAAATAGCTATTATTTTAATGTGATATCATATTAAAATCCCTGTATATAATAGGAAGACTGAAGTTTTAAAATAAAAGTGATTATGATAATTCATGATTAGCAGAGAAAAATGTTATAGGTGGAAACAGGGTGTCGAGTAAGCAAAACAATGGCCTCTGTAGACAGGGCACATAGGGACAGTAGGGCAATGTCCAGCTCCTTCAATATATCAGCAAAACCTCATCTACTTCACACCTTTGAATGCATTCAAAAGGAGAAAACTGAAAATGGAAGAGCTATGCATTTGAACCAATGATTGCCTACAGTAGATCCTCAAATGATTGGATGTAAAATTAAGCCTATTAAATAGTTTGTGCATGTTGTTGTTGTTAGGTGCCATCAAGTTGGTGTCCAACTCACAGTGACATTACATACAACAGGGGAAACAGTATTGTTAGTGCTTCTCTGCTATTCAGACGATTTTCAATGGCTGTTTTTTTTTTTTGTTTGTTTGTTTTGTGTTTTGGTCGGGGCGGGGGGGGGGGGAGTGGATTGCCAGGTCCTTCTCCCAAGCCTACAGTCCTACAGTATCTGGTGTTCCCAGGCAGTCTCCCCAGGCCTGACCCTGCTTATCTTCTGAGATCTGAGATTTTAGCTTCTGAGCCACAGTGGTATGGCTGCAGGCTCAGTTCTTGTACATGCCAATAACTTTGTTTCTGTTGAAATAGTTTTTAATTTCTTCAAACTTTTTGTATCCGATCATGGGGGTTATATTCAAACACTACAAAAATCACTTTTACTTTGTACTTCATCTTTTCCTCGGTCCTTTCTTTCTTTCTTTCTCTTGCTATGTATTTCTAGCCACATTATTTCGCTTTGTAAATCTTTTGAGAATATACTTTGTGTAAGATGCACCATTCTAAAATCTAAAAAAATTTGTTACAAAATGGTTGTGATATTTTTATCATAGTAATTATGGTAATGAAATAGGCAAGGATCATAGTAACAATTATCATATCATAAAACAGAAGCTGATTTTTAAACAACTGCTTATATTCTCTGCTCAGTCCCTTCTTTCCTTACATTCTGTCACCCTCCCATTAGTATCTAGTAGAATAAAAGGTTAAAGAGTATCTGGAATCCATTATGAGATTGTAAACTCCAATTCAAATCACAACCCCTTCATTATATCTCTTTTGATGTCTTTATTTGCCCTATTTTATAGCTTGTATCTTCTCCAATTCTTAATTTTGTGTTTTCCATGGAAACAATAAAAAACTATACGTAACACAACAAGCCAATAAACTAAAAATTGAAAATCAACTTTCCAGCCCATATTCTTCTACTCAACTGGAATTGAACTGAAAAATTGTTAGTTTATTCCTGAATGTCTCATTGAATGCTATACTTGTCTGATACAACCCCAGTCCTTGTGCACTTTTACTATATTCTTTCTTATACATTTGTTTGTATTAACATTTATTGATTTGAGAAATATTTACTGAATTCCTATTCTGCATACATTTTTGGAAGACTTAAGTGTTTGTTGTTGTCTTAGAATTGTGTTCCCACCCCAACAAAGAAAGAAAGAAAAAAAGTAAGAAAGAAAGAAAGGAAGAAAGAAGGAAGGAAGGAAAGAAAGAAAGAAAAGAAAAGAGGAGGGAAAAGGAAGGAAACAATTTAGGAAAGGAAGATAATCACATCTTAATTCTCAGAAATTGTATAGTTGGAAGGCAGCTATGCTCAACACTATACCGCCAAATGTAAAAAGATAGATCACTACAGAAAAAAGTTTGGACTTAAATCATAATTGGTATGCAAGGGTATATAGAAAAATAATCCCCCCAAAAGGCATGCAAGTAAAAGAGAAGCCTTTGGTGGGGGGGAGAGGGGGAGGAGGTGCACAAGAGGGTAAGGAGAAGTTATCTGTGCAGTATACAATGAAACACATATATGGAGATGTCACAAAGAAATGCATGTCAGAATGAAACACATTAAGTTGTACATTAAAAATTTCCAATAAAAAGAAATTGTATATTTGTTAACTTACATGGTAAAAGAGCTTTATGGATATGAAGAAAGATTTGTTTTGGTTTTGTTTTGGCAATACTGGCAGGTTGAACCCTAACACATGCTAGGCAAGTGTTCCATCAATGAGCTACACCCCAGTCACTTTTTAAAATTTTGAGACAGGATCTATCTTAATGGTGTAGGCTGCCTCTGGCCTCAAACTCACGATCCTCCTGCCTTAGACTCCTGAGTCACTGGAATTACATGTGTGTATCTCTGTGCTGGCAAATTAAGGATTTCAGGATGAGGCAATTATTGTGGATTACCAAGGTGAGCCCAATCACAGGGTACTTATAAAAGCAGGCAGGATGGTTAGAGTCTATAGGAGAAGCATGAGTTTGATATCATGTGAGGAAGGGCCATGAACTATGAAATTCACTGATATCCTGAGTTTAGTCCAGTCACTTCAGACTCCTGACCTCCAGAATTTAACGAAAAATACTGCATTTGTATCAGTGTATGCCATTAAATTTGTAGTAATATGTTAACAGCGCCAATAAGAAACTCAGTGTTGTTCCGTTTTCTTAGAACTCAAAAACACCATTTGAAAACCTTTTCTGGCAACTGTCAGCAAAGATAGCTGCTTCCTATGTGAAAGAGGACTCTCACAGGAACATAAGCAGACTGTCCAGCTACATCTAACTGAAGACCTGTGAACCGTCTTCTCTACATTTCTACATGGCACCTAGGGGTTGCTCAGCTCCTTCAGAATTTACTTTTTGGTTAAATAGATCTCTTAAAATGAGCACATGCCATGGCAATTGGAATAAGTGTATGATTAGCCTGCATATGTATTGTTGTTAGGTGCCATCAAGTCATGTCTGACTCATAGAGACCCTTACAGGGTTTTCAATGGCTGATTCTTTAGGGATTGCCTCGGGAGTGGATTGCCACATTCTTCTCCCATTTTTGCGATGCTGGTAATGGAACTTAGGACCTCGGAGACTGCAGAGCAGCGCTTTACCAACTGAGCTAAATCCCATCCGTATGCGTGTGTGTGTGTGTGTGTGTGTGTGTGTGTGTATCAGAATGTCCACTCTAATCAGAGGTATTAAAAGTGAGTGGAAGTACCTGATATTTTATTTTAATTAGAAAACAGATAAGCTTTGTTAAATTTGTTGCCAATTATAATTGTGATTCTTATAATAGAAGTTAACTACACTTTCATAATTTGTGGAAAAGGCAAAATATAATTATAGCATAAGTGATGCTTTCATTTAAAACAGAGTTCTAGAATACATTACCTAAATCAATGTTATGATATTATTACTTCTACTATTAGAGTTACTTAAGTATAGTCAAATAGTAAGAAAACAAGTAAATACTAAGATTTAAAAAAATTAAAATAGAAAAATACAGATAATTAGAAATCATTCAATACTTCTTTGAGACCAAGACAAAACTAACATATAATGAAGGAATCACTAGAGATACCCAGAATAGAACATATTTTATCCAAATATCCTCTGGGCTCTGTGCTGGAACTTTCTATACTAGATCTATTAGTTGTTTGCATTCTTACTAATATGTAATCTGAAATTATTGTATAAAACTCCAAATAAGTTTCACTGAACAATTTATGAGTTTATATTCAGCTGATACTATAAATTTCACTGCAAATTTAATATTTCCACAGGGATTCTGAGACTTTTGGCAGCCTTGTGATGTATTGTCAAAAAATAACACAAAACAAGCATACTGATGAATCTTTCAGATGGAAAGAATTGGGGCAAAAAGTGACAGAATCTTAAAGGAAAATGAAACTTGGACATTTATTATTTTCTGGCTATAATTCCTTAAAAAGGCACATTAACTTCTGAAAAGAAAAGAAACTAACAGTACATATGTTATTAGACCTGCTGCCAGGTGAGAGATTGTCGGCATATATCTTCTATTATCCATGAATTTAACATCTAAAGCAATACATGTTTTATCACAAAACAAATGTGTTTTCGTCTTATAACTCAAATAGACACAAAGGGATTAAATATTCTGGTCTCAGGCTAAAACACCTGGGGAAAATTTTGTAAATATTATTGCAAAATGGAATAAGTTAATAAATCATTATATCACTGATTTGGTATTATTTTAAAATTCCAATTTGAAGCATTTTTCATTTATAATTCTGTAGATGATGACTTTTTAAAAAAACACCTTAATCCCACTACCAATGTATTCTTCTATTAGTTATTCCCTCAGACTGACTCAGTTATTGTTGCCACGGAGACAGCCAGGAAGTAGGAGCGAAGCCGATGCTTTCATCTGGCAAGAGGATGATGGGAATGGATGGAAGAGTTGAACAAGGTCAGGCGTTTACCACTGAATACAAATCTGTCATGCCTAATAGATGAAGCTCTTTAGTTTCTGTGCTGTTCAGGCTACTCCCAGCAGCCAAGGAGAAAATAAAAAACACACTCAAGCATGAATGCCAATCAGCCTGTGCTAGTTACAGTGATGTATTTACATGTGCCACAGCAGCTGTGCTAGGCTTGGCTATGGATGAAAAGATGAATTAAATAGGTGTCAGTAATTATAGAAGGTCACAATCTAAATTGTGACGTTATCCTAATAAGGACAGATAGGAGTTGGCTGATCTATCCTGCTAGCATGCTGAAACATTCCTTCACTGAGGTCAGAGTTCAAAACCTGTCATAGGATCCACTGTATTGAGCTGAGAAAGCCCTCTCTTGATTATTTACCAGAGCCAAGAAATATTATATGTCTTTTTCAGAATGACAAAATGTATGATTCAACAGTAATAAACAGGGAACATGATACTTTCCTTTATTCATCCCTTGAAATACCAGTTCTTTCAACCTTGCCTGCATAGCTCATAGTATTAAGCCAACCTGTATCAGACTGAAAGGATATTTTTAATTAGCAGGAAGCCTAAGAATGCACCAGTCTCATGAACTGGTATTTAGAATTCTATTGGCTACTTAAATAATGCCTTTAGAGAGATCTGTTTGCTATTTAAAATATCTTCTGATAGTCCTTGGTTTGTGAAAAATAAGACATTTTAATATTTTAAGTGAAATCACTGGTAAATTTCTTCATTAGAAAAAGATTTGCCAACATTTTTAGTACCTGTGCTGAACATATTTGTGTCAATACATGAGCTATAGGACAAAATAGTGTTCAAAAGAGGGGGGTGGGTAGCAAGAAAGGAGGAGTCAGAGGTTCTCAAAGCTTACATGTTGGATGCTAAACTGTGCACAGTGGCACATGCCTGTAATCCCAGTGACTCAAGAAGTTTAGCCAGGAGCATCCAAGGTCAGTGTCAGAAGCAGCCTGTGCAATTTAGCAAGACCTTGTCTCAAAATAAAAATTTAAAAAATGGGGGGCTGGGAGGTGCTCAATTGTATAGCACTTGCCTCACATATATGAGGCCCTGAGTTCCACCCTGAAGTACACCCCCACAAAAGTTAGATGTTATTTGAAGTAGAAATTGATATGAAATCTTCTATCCCTTTGTGATAATAGAAGTTAATGAAAAAGAGTGATTCCACTGATTAAAAATTTAATTTGCACAACCTGACAAAATATGGCTATGACATAGAATGATTTTAATGTAAAAATTATTATATAATATGAAAATTTGGATAATGAAATAACTAACTCACTGTCTTATCCATCAAATAATTTTAGAGCATTTAGAATCTTAAGCTAGTTTACTAAAAGTTTTCCCTAATATGCCTCTATAATAGGGCAGACTTATCCATCAGACGGAGGAGGCACCATAATAAAGGCAATGATGCTTTTAAGGTGCCATAAAGATATTTCCAGTTTCTTTCTAAATCAGCAGATAACATGAATATAATCCAACCTGAATTATGTTACTCTTTATACCAAAGGATATATGAAACATAATTTTCAATTTTCTTTCTCTCACTTTCTTTCTCTTTCCTTCCTTCCTTCCTTCTTTCCTTCCTTCACGAAGAAAGAGATAGAGGCAAAAGTGCCCTTGGACCATGACAGTCATATACAGCATGGCTGAAGAAAGGCCTTAGCTTATTGCAGAGGGGGAAGGTACCAAGAACGATACCGTCCTAGTACACTGTACTAGTACACTGTACACCATCCTAGTACACTGTACTGGTACATTGCTCCATGTTTTCTCTTTTTGAGAAAAGAAGAGTTAGAAGAAGGACAAAGGAAAAAGAATTATTTTAAAATATATGAACATGAGCATTGCATTGCTTTATAAAGTTAATGACAAAGTCATGCTACCATGAAGATTGTCTCGTCATATTTATTGTAAGTAATTCACTACTGGATAGTTACTTATTAAGATGTATTCCTATCATGAAGCACCACAAACTTATGAAGAATACTAGGTCAATGTTTATTGCTGGATAATCTTTTTAACATTCAAAATCAGAAGTATATGATCATTAACTTTGCTCATTACAAAACCAACTTAAATATAATGTAAAATAATAGGAAATCACTGAAGTGATAATGGCCTCAGTGTTGAGAAATTCTTGGTAGCAGTGATTTAATACAACATAGTACTGAAGCTGAGATGGCAGAGGTATGGATTTTGTGTAAAAAAACAAAGGGCTCATTTTGCCATGCTTGAATGATTGATTCTGTTTGTTTTTCTTAATTACAAAGCCCACAATAAGACAGATTACTTTTTGAAGAATAATCATTTTGACTAATGTCTGAAAATGAATAACTTGGCAATGTCTAGGCTCAAGAGATGGCATTAGAACAATGAGCTTTGGAGATTGTGATGATGTTTCCACTATAGCACCCGAATAGATAGTTTTATCTTCCTATGTTATGTAAAAGGAACATGTGCAAAGTCAAATAGAAGTCAGCCCTGTAACATAAAATGTCCTGTGAGAAATTTATTAATGACTGTTTTTCCACTCCTGATTAGGTACTACTTAATTAATTCAGGAACACACTATAACATCACCATGTGGGGTTCTTAAGAGAAATTTAGTAAGTTGATTTGATGATTTGGGACAGTGTTTAACTATAAATAGTAATGACACTGGCATTATTTGCACAAATTTCCTACACATAAAGATAATAAAGAGTAGGTAATGAGTCCTGATATTTTTGTTTATTATAAACTAGTAGTAAGGCAGGCGTGGTGGTGCACACCTGTAATCCCAGTGACCAGGGGTGGAGGGGAAGGCAGGAGGACTGCAAGTTCGAGAACAGAGGTCATCTATGTAATTTAGTGAAACCCTGTCTCAAAAAGTAAAAAAATGGGCTGGGGGTGCAGCTCAGTGATACAGTACTTGCAACCTGGGTTCAACCCCAGTACTGCAAAAATAGTAATAATGATGATGATGATAATAATAATAACAATAATAGCAAATGCTTCTAATTATTGGGTGAAAGGAAAAATAATCTCAACCTAGAAACCTAAAGATATGATTCACACTGGTTTTCTTCTATGCATTTTTCTTCTTCTCTTTGGTGTGGTTTGTGTTAAGTCTTTGCTTCAGATCTTTATCATAACTTTGACATTCATTCATTAATTCCAGGAAAAGGTACCAAGGACAAGACCTCTTGGTCTGAATCCGAGAGCAATTCAGTTTGGCTTCCTGGTTTCTGTATTCTTTCCACGGAGACTATATTCTGTTCTGGTGGCTGGGTTATCTGAGTACCTGGATAATGGGATGGTTTTAAGCTTCCTGACAGGAATTCAGTTTAGAGTAAGAGCCACAAAGGGATTAGTCATTTTCATAGTTCCATAAGTCTCTTTGTGAAATATCAAGACAGAGAATTCTATGGCAATGATAGTTGTAGATGTCATATAAAAACAGTATTTGTTCAGTGTTTCTCAGTGTCCATAAGAATTTTTGAAGGTGATCAAAATACAGAGGCAAAATTCATTGAAGGAACTTAAATCAGGCATAATTGTTTTGTTTTGGGTTGTTGCTGTATTGCTTCAAATTACTAAAAACTTAAGTCTTAAAATAGCAAACACTTGTTATTTTATAGTCCTGTGGCGTAGAAGTCTACATAACTCACACTGGATTAAAATGAAGGCACCGATAGGGTTGTGTTCCTTTTTTCATACTCTGAGGATCAATCCATCTCTTTGCCTTTCTAGCTTCTAGAGGCTTATCTGCCCACTTTTGGCTGGTTGGCCCTTGTTCCATCTTTAAAACCAGAATAGCACGCAAGTCCTTCTCATATCACATCATATTGACCTATTTTGCCCCCCTCTTTCGTATTTAAGGACACTTATATTGGGTCTACTTGGAAAATCTCCATTACTAATTTATTTAATTAATTCTCACTTTTTTTTGTGGTTATGGGGAGTTGAACCCAGAGCCTTCCACATACCTTGCAAGCACTCTACCACTGACCTGCCCCCTCACCGACCGTTTAAGTTTTTTTTTTTTTATCTTAAGACAGGGTCTCACTAAGTTACAAAGGCTTTCTCTAGCCTTGAACTCGCAATCCTCCTGCCTCAGCTTCCCAAGTCCCTAAGGTTACAGGCATGCACCATGGCACCCAGCTAGAAAAGCTCCTTGTTTTAAGATTAGGTGATTATTAAGCATATGTCATCTTATTTCCTTTTTGCAATGTAAAACACTGTACTGCAAGGTTGGAAGATTATAATATGGACACATTTATTGGGAGAACACTATTATTATTATTTATTCTGTGCATCTGTGATTTTCTGCACATATCTTCCTTTCTTAAATCTCAGATCCAAAATCTAAGCTATGACAATAAGATGTTTTGCTGAGTGTACTTTATTCTTCATGGAGGTGCATTCTGTGTCCTTATTCACCCTATTCCCTTGCCCTTCAGAAGCTGACCTATCAGAACATTCATTGACCTTTGGCTTTAAAACCATCTATTGTAGAGCCCTTACAGGAATCTGAATGAGGGGTAAGGGTAGATCTGGGGTATGTCTTCCTGCCTGTCTCCATGAAGATTTCTCTTAGGTTGGCTGCCCTGCTCCAATGCAAGCTAATTCTTCTCAAAGTGTCACTCTTTAAAAAACTCTATGTTCTTGTGATTCTGTGATTACTTCCTTGAATCTCTACTTTGAACCAAAGGGTAACAACTCCATTGTGAGCAGTCCCTTGGTACCAAACTTTCTGTTGTGTTTTCCATAACCTTCCTTGTATCTTTGTTAATAGTTTCTTTATTAAACCTTCCTTGAGGTAACTATCCCATTTATTTCCTTCTGGGACACTTATAGATTTGGATTCATACTTTATAGCTCATATCTCTAGTAGATGAGGAGAACTTTTTAGTTTTTAATTTAAAAAATAGAAGTAAATATTGTTAGTAGAGTGTGTCTTAGAAAATGAAAAATCATTGTGGTCTTTCTCTTCTGGAGTCCTTCACGTTTCCTGAGTTTCTTAGTTACTTTTACTGCTTCTACCAGTCGTCTACTGTATCAATCAGGGTTTGATCAGAATACTGGGCAGGAGTAATTATTATAGGATTTGATGTTACACAGTTGTTGGAGCTGGTTATCATAAGTATTTGTAAAGCTGTTGTTTCTGAATCTGATTATTCAGCCCGGACTCAGAGGGACAGGACTTTGGAAAGGGAAGATGGACAGAGTATGGAGAAAGCAAAGATAAGCTAAAATTTGCAAGGCTTAGAGGAAATTCTTCTGCAGCTGTAGAACTGTGGTGTCTGATCTACTCAGATCTCACAAGCTAAGCAGAGTTGGGCCTGGTTAGTACTTGGATGGGAGACCGCCTAGGAACACCAGATACTGTAGGCTTAGGAGAAGGACTCAGCAATCCACTCTCAAAAACCAAGCTGACATTGAAAACCCTATGAATAGCAGAAAAGCACTGACAATAGTGTTTCTCCTGTTGCACTTAGGGTCGCTATGAGTGGAACTCTGACTCGATGGCACTTAACCACAAGAAGAACAGGGAATTCTGAGAACAGACTGGAATCCCTATCAGTCATGTGCTGTTTTCATCACTGACAAGCACACACTCAGCCAAGGAGTTGGAGAAGCTGAAGCAGAGGATCTGGCAGTCCCTACAGGAGTTGGTGAGAAAGCTGCCTCAAGCCAACTGGTGACCCAGCAGGAGAGCAGCAACACATGCCCTGTACAAATTCTAAAGAAGTATCTAAAGATGTAAAGAAGCTACCCCTTTACATCTACTTTCTGGATATTATATAAAATTTCTCAAACTCAGAACCACAAAGAAAAGATAATGCTGAGAAATGTTGTTTGTGATTGTCTATGATGATGCTGCAAAAATCCACCACAGTTTTGGATGTCTTGATGCCTCTGCTCTACAACAAAGTTATAAACAATGATTTCTGCTATCCTGACTACAGCCATTCACTTGTTCCTCAAAGTCTTGAAAGTTGGGAAACGGAGTAGAGGAATTTCACTGTTGAAGTGACTACTTCAAAGTTCCAATCAAGTGTGTATGCACATGTGAGCAATGCTAGATTTTCCATTTGTTTTCAAAATCAAAGTATATCATCATAAATTCTTGGTACTTTATGTGGATTGAAATTTATTTTGAATAGCAAAGAATTAAAATATAGTCATTTTAAAAAAGCAGCTTGTAAGAAATCTCTTCAGTTGTGGATAAGATACTTGAGTCTGTAACATTATTTCAGAATATGAAATGATCCTTGATTTAATAAAAAATAGGCAAACAAAACAGAATCTTTAATCTTTTAGATTATAGTATTAATAGTCCTATAAAATTTACAAGACTCAAAATATGCATACATATACACACTTTTAATGTTGTCGGTGCTTATTCATATTGTTAATCACCCAAGCCTTACCTGAGCCAAGTTCAAGAATTTCACACACCAGAAGTGGGTTATTTTCCAAGACTACCTGCAAACTTGATATTTCTTGCAATAAAAATATATGGACTTTTATATGTATATTTCATTCATTGTCAACAGTATATGATTGCTAGCACAATTACTCTTATTTGTGATAATTGTAGAACATAAAATAATTGAGGTTTTTAGATATAAGAGTGTTTCAAAAGAGAGAATAATGTGATGATGATGATGAGGTACAGGAGGATACAATGAACGTTTTTTGTTTGTTTCTTTAGGTCAGTAATATGCAGGGAAGTTTAATGGAAGAAAAAGTAGGATGAAAAAGGACCTTATAATTGCTCTCCATTAGAATCTACTATGAAGGAAAGAATGAGCCAGGGTTACAAGGGTAGGTACATACAGAACCCAGAGAAGTATAGAATTTAAGGACACAGAAAAGTAGCTATGCCTTCAGCCATACCACTGTGGCATCTGATCCCGTCAGATCTTAGAAGCTAGGCAGGGTCAGGCCTGGTTAGTACATGGATGGGAGACCAAGTAGGAACACTAGGTGTAGCCTTGGGAGAAGGACACAGCGACTCACTCCCCAAAACAATCAGCCATTGCAAACCCTATGAATAGCAGAGAAGCACTAACAATACTGTTTCCCCTGTTGTATGTAGGATCGCTATAAATCAGATACTAACTTGAGAGAACCTAACAACAACAACAAAAGTAGTTATAAATAGAATAGCACGAATAAGGTAGTAGATACCCAAAGACAATAACTAGCAGATGATACTGCTAGTTAACTAATTCCATGCCAGGAAGCCAAGGACAATAACGTTAGCATTTGTCTTTTCTGAAACAAGATAAAACAAATATATACAAACCATATAAAAACTATGACAGAGGGATATCTTTAATAGTTTCTGAAAACAATGTCTGGTAAGTAGAGTTAAAGCAAAACATCCATTGTTACTAATTTAACTTGTACATGTCATTGATTTTGCTTTTATTCAGCATGCTGCTTACTGATTAGTTATTGAACAAAAATGGTTATAATGACTTTATACATTTACCTTATTTCTTGCCTACCTAATGCCATTTTTGCACTGAAGTACTATCATCCTGAACTATGAAGTTTTTAGAACAGGAAAAATTATATTGTATATGAAAATGGAAATTAAGGGACATAATTTTAGAGTATAATTATTATACTCTAAAGAGATAAGACCGCCAGTGAAAGCAATGTGTTTAAAGAGTTAAATTTTAATCACTAGGGGAAATGATTAATAATAAATCTAGATTTGGTCATGAGTTTATCATAATTTTTCATGTTATGTTTGTGTGGTGAGCCCACAGGTTTTCTGATGGGGATTAGACTAGCAATTATATTAAATGCTTTTTATTTTAAAGTAAAACGATGTTAAAGACCCACGAGACCTGTGCATTGCACAAATTGATAAGGATGGGGTAGTTTCAAGAGTACAATTGGAAGCCCCATTGAAATTTAGGCTGAAATAAAATTCTCATTACTGCTGCAAGGGTACCAATGTGTTCTCCTTTGACAAGGACAGATTTTAGATTGAGCACTCTGGGACTATAAATTAGCATGCTTGATGGCTGGCTTCTCCCATTGGTGCCTTAGAGAAATTGGATAGATGGTAAAAAAGCGTAAATTCAAGAAGGTAAGCCATGTCTCATATCCATCCCCAAACCCCACACCTAAATTTCCATGTTTCAAGGGAAAGAATAGTAATGTGAAGACACCATTGAATTTAAATCAGAAAAAGGACATTATAATTACAAATCTTAGTAGCCATTCCCAGAATGATTGGTTGACACTGTCACTGCCATCCCATCACCAATTACAATTACATCCAGTTGGTCACCAGAGATAGTGAAGACGGCAATGTGGTTGGAAAACAAACCTCTGGATTCATTTTCACAATTGCAAGGAATTTTATTTTACAAATTAGCTATATACAGCTCATGACAATTAATGCTTAAATAACTGCATATGGCTTGTTTGAACAAGGGAAAAGGAGAAGTATAGGTTTAGCAGAGAAAGGTGGAGGTCTTTTTTTGTTTTTTAGTTAATCTTGTCGCTCAAATAAGAGTCTACTTTCCCTAGGAGATAGCCTGAGTTTCCAGATCATTGTTTTTGTTTGCTTTTTTTGTTTATTTGATGCAGTTATTTTTGATTCATGGACATTAAAAATATTGGGATGACAAAATGATCACAGATTAGCTTTCTAATCAATTTTAAGAAAGTCCATTCATCATATCAAGTTGAGTCCACTTAAAGGTATGCTGTTCAAGCCATAGTAAGCAGATGCTTATTTCCTAAAGCAAACACACTCTGCAAAATCAATTTGTGAACTCATTACATAAATCCATATTAAACTATTTAGTCTATATTTAACATTATAACAAGGAGAGTCAGAGTAAATTAGGTGGATTTTACTTGTAGCTGGCAGAAAACCAAAGTTAGTCCTTTCACTTCCAATTTATTTCTCAGTTCAATTTGGTGCCTGCTATAGATAGAAGGAGAAACAAAGATGAGCCAGAAGAAAAAGATGTGATCGTTCTTACCTTCTGATATTTAAGGGCTAATCACATCAATATGTCCCAGTCCTGGCAGTGACAGCACTCGTGGTTATCTTACATTAATTCATAACCCTTTAACTTGTTATTCCATGATGGTAGCAAAATGAGTGCCTTCCTCAGCTGGGTAAAATATGTTCAGCAAGGAGGAAATCATCTCATCAGTAGGAAAATGATTCACTTATACCCTATCAAAGAACTAAGGATGCATAATATGGCCCTATCACACTCTCCCTTAAGCTTTTTATTACTATCCCCAATGCCAATAACTTACACCATTCCCAGTCAGCATCAAAAGCTCCTTTTCAATTCAGATACAAATGAATAACCATTTCCTTTCCCATATAATTCTTTCAATTCATCTTTCTCTCTAGGAGCAGAGTTGTCATTCAGGTCAGACCATAACTATTTCTGCTGGGAGATTCTGCAAAATATTTTGCATCTTTCCTTCTACTCCAATGTATCCAACATATATGTATACTTATCAAAATATGCTTTTCCACTTAGCCTATTCATTTTGTCTGTTTCAACTGTCATTTTTTTAACTATAGGTTTGTAATTTTTTTCAATATTTACTTCTTTTGATTCTTTTACTGTATTAGAGTTAAACCTGGCATTATTGATTAAGAAGGAAATAAGTACTTGTATTTACTAACTTCTCATGAGTCACTGAAAGCCTGACATTATCAGTTATTTACTGGGTGCTGGAAATGAAGAGATAAATGAGAGATTAACTCTCAAGGAGCTCCCAAACTGGGCTCTTTTGTCAACATGACCTTAAGTCATCCTTCCTTGTCTTCCTTCTTTCTTAGAGAGTGACTTTACCACTTATCCAGTTAAACAAGAATCTGTGTATCCCAGATTCCCATTCCATCTATCTATCTATCTATCTACCCATCTCCCTGTCCCTCTCTCTCTCTCTCTCTCTCTCTCTCTCTCTCTCTCTCTCTGTCTATCTATATAGATATATCTATATATATGTATCTATACATATCTATGCCTGCAGCTGTAGCCCTGTGGCATCCGATCCCATCAGATCTTGGAAGCTAAGCAGGGTCGGGCCTGGTTAGTACCTGGATGGGAGACCACCTGGGAACACCAGAAGCTGTAGGCTTGGGAGAAGGACCTGGCAACCCCCTCCCAAAAAGCAATCTGCCATTGAAAACCCTATGAACAGCAGAGAGGTACTGACAATAGTGTTTCCCCTGTTGTACAGAGGGTGGCTATGAGTCGGATACCGACTTGACGGCACCTAACAACAACAACAACAACATACATATCTATATATGTATCTATATCTATAGATATATCTATATAGATATCTATATATAGATCTATATAGATATCTATATAGATAGATAGAGAGAGAAAGAGAGAGAGAGACAGACAGAGAGACAGAGAGACAGAGAGATGGGTAGATAGATATTCTCTCTATATATACATATACATAGAGAGAGAGAGACAGACAGACAGAGAGAGAGAGAATAATAATCCAATTTTTGAAGACCTTCTAACACACCCTTTTGCTCTTTTAGCACTGTCCTGATAGATGTCCTTCCCCTCTTGCCTAGCCTACGGTAGATACACCTTCCCCAGTTTTGTTATTTCCAGTCTTATTCCTGACACTGACATTGCCATCCCATCTATCATTTACAGTGCTGCCAGAATTATCTTTTAAGAACACAAATAGAAACACATCTATTTTTTACATCTAAGCCACCAATATCCTATGTAACCTAGACAAAAAGTCTAATTTTCTGTGCATATTCTATATGATGCTTTGTGATCCAGCCCTTCACATCTTTCCACCCTTCCTGAGCCATGTGTACTTCTCTGAACACGTACTTCTTTTGTTCTTCTGTATGTTTCTACACTTTGTGTGTAGTGTTTCTCCTTCTGGACATTTATTTGCCTTATTTGCTTTTTTTCCCCCCAATCCTTGAGATTTGAATACAGAGCCTCTTGCATGCTAGGCAAATACACCATCACTAAGCAACCCTTCAGACTCTTTATTTTTTATTTTTCTATTTTGAGACAGAGTCTTAGTAGCTCAGTCTTGCTCTAGTCTCAAACTCGATATCCTCCTGCCTCAGCCTCCTAAATTGCTGGGATTACCCAGGGGCTGCACAAGGTCCAGCCTTCTTGTTCTTCTTGACAGCTAGGCCAAACCATATTCTTACTTCCAAGACCCTCTCTTTTCAGACACCACATATTCTCAGCAATTAATGCCTCTGAGTCCCATAGAAAGAGTTGCTTAAGCCCTCTGATGGGTTACCCTACATCTGGTATGTGCATAACACTGGGACTCATGATGCTTTGTACTAAACCAAACTACTTTATTACACCAGGAGAAAGCAGAAATCACTTCTTTCAGGATAATGTTTTATGTGCAAAGAACCTACACACTTCACGTGAGGTATCATTGTTATTATTCCTGATCTAGAAAAGCAAAGGGGCTGGGATTTAGCTCAGTTGGTAGAGTACCAGTCTGCAGTCTCTGAGGTCCTGAGTTCGATTCCCTGCACCACAAATATGGGAGAAAGACAATGGCAATCCACTCCCAAGGTATTCCCAGAAATAATAAGCCATTGAAAACCCTATAAGGGTTCCTGTGAGTTGGACACAACTTGATGGCACCTAACAATAAGAAAAGCAAAAATGTGTTTATCACTCTTCATGATGAATCTCCCCAAGGGACATATTTTCCTACCTAGACAAGCTCGTTGAAGACCTTAAACTATCTGATCAACATCATTGGACTCAAAGGCTCATATTAAATAATGAGAAGTAAGGCTCAATTATGACAAGAAAGCAGGTGGTCTACATGTCAGGAATTGGATGTGGAATTCATGAGATCCAAAAGCTTATGTCTGGGCCATCAATTGTGTTGCCCATATCTCTTCCATCTGTGAAATCAAGAAGATAAGGCAAGAGATGTATTTTTAATTCTTTGTTCTTCTAAGTAAGTGTGGTAATTTAGGGAAAAAATCATTTAGAAAGAGACTCATTCTTCTCTGTTCCAGTCTGTTCCATTTTGGTACAATTCCATATAAATGCACTCAGGTGGCATCTTTTAGAATCAAAGAATATTCAACCTGATTAGCATGGCAATCATTATTTAAATAGGAACTGGTCTTCAAAAATAACAAGACATATGGAGAATTGTCTTTTCTTTTGACTTTTCCTGATTTATAATGATGTGTGCCTTCTTTTGAAGATTAGTCACTTTAAATTTGTGGTGAATCTTCTTATACTGTACAATATATGAGACTCTGACAATCATCTACATGAAGAAGTATATTTTGTCAGTATTATTAGAGAAAGTCAGAGTCACCCATGGATTCATGATAGATACTTGTCAACACAAAATAATAAAGACAGCTCTACATAACACATACTAGAAATTTAGTCTAATTAACTAGTTATTATTATAGCAATTTTAATGGAACTACATTAAGGATGAAGACCTCGAGTAGGTACTTTATATATGAAAGGCAACTTTTTCTTTCTTTTTATGAACCTATTTTGCAAGTTGGAGCTTTTCACTTAAAACTGGGAACAAAATAAAACAATAAGTGAAAGAGCTTTTTAGCATAACAGAAGTCTTGTCATTCTGTGTGATAAATGGCATGACCATCCTTCTAAAATAGTTAGAACAAAAAAAAAGTACATTATGCATTGCCTGCGTTAGACTTTAAGGATTATGACTACAAAGAACTGAAATTTCTTTGAATGACATCTACCATCTGTAATTTGCATTCTAGTTTTGTGAGTCTTTATACATTTATAAGTATTAGATACCTATTGAATAATTAATATACATTGCAAATTCACTATGCCTTAATTGTACTTGATAATTGAGATTAATTACAGCAAATTTATTCTATGGATTAAACTATGAATTCCTGAATGGCAGGGAGTCTGTGATATTCAGCTGTAAGATTTCTTTTTTGTTGCTTTTTGGTTTTTTGAGACAAGGTCTTATTATGTAGCCCAGGCTGGCCTTGAACTCACAGTGCTCCTCCTGCTTAGTCTCCCAAGTACTGAGTTTACAAGCATGTGGCACCACACTCAGCACCTGTAAAACTCCTAAAACACACACACCTAGTTCACATTTAGCCATGGCTTCTGGCACATCTCAGATACGAGCCAGGCCATACATGGTGGACAGATCTCAGCTGAGCTTCTAGATGGAGACTGAGTAGGTAGAAGGGCAAGGCAGGCCACTCCCCAAATAATTAGCCATTGAAAATTCTATGAATAGTATAGAAGCACTGTCAAATATAGTGCTGAAAAATGAATCTCCAAGGCTGGAAGGCATTCAAGAAATGACTAGGAAAGAGTTTCCTCATGGGAATGGAGTAAAGTCTCTGGGACCTCCTTTTGCTGATGTGTCATGACTTAAAATGAGAATAAACATAGTGGCTGCAACAATGGGATCAAACATAAAAAGATGTGTGCATGCCACAGTGTTGGGTAATGTCTTGTTCTGCAGTACTTAGAGTCACTGTGAATCCAATTCAACCTGAAGATATCCAACAACAACAACAATATCTGGCATACTGTGAATTTGGACAGATATTATTTGGATGGCAGGATCATATATATTTATATTCATTTCAAACTCTTCTCTTTTATTACTTATTCCCAAACTGGTCTGACTATATCTAAGTCTCAAGCTTCACACATTTACCTGAGCAGTTCCACATGTGGACAGGGCATGGTTTGATTACACCTCATGGATCAGAGAGAGAAAGCTGCAAAGTCAAATGCCTTCATAGTTGTGTGGTAGATAAATTAGTTGGCTTCTATGTGTAACAGTTTCCTCATCCACAAAGTAAGGGAAAATAATTTTATCTCCTCAAGTGGATTCTTGGGAGAAATCGATTAATATGTGATTTTAAAATCCTGACTCAGTGTAATGCCCAGCAGTGTCAAGGACAAGTTAACATTCAGTAGTTGTTTTTCAAATCTGGCTCCACCATTTTGTAGTTATTTGAGATTGGGGATGGTATCTGGCCTCTTTGAAGTCTAATCTAATCTGTAAAATGGCAATAGTTAAATATTCTGGACTGAGTTTTCATAAAAGTGAATGAAATATATACATAGCGTGGTAGCATATGGTGTCTGACATAAGATGGTCCTTGCAAATGCTGTTTTCTTCTATGTTCTCCTTTTCTTCTACATTCACATAAATCTTTCCTAGGTAGTTTGTTGTTGTTAGGTGCTGTCAAGTTCAATCTGACTCATAGCAACCCTCATAGGGTTTTCAATGGCTGATTGTTCTATGATTGCTTTGGGAATGGATTGCCAAATCCTTCTTCCATTTTTGTTATACTAGAGATCTAACCTGGGTCTTAGAGAGTAAGCTAAACCCCAGCCTACCTAGGTAGAACAGATTACAAATGTTGGTAAATATTTTTCCATAAATTAAATTGGTTCGTGTTTCTAAATCTTCTCATTAGTTTGAAAACATTCAGATACCAAAAGGTGATCCTGTAAAACATTTTAAGTGTACAAAAGAGCAGACAATGGTCTGAGTATAGTAGTTATTTGGGGTCCAAAGTCACCTCAAAATCCTGTTCACATTTCAAAAACCCCTGGCATATGTTAGCTTGCATTGCTGTCTGATATTCTTTGTAGTTACATATTTTGATTTCAAAAATGAAAATAGCTTTTTTCTTTACAAATACAGAAGTAGATTTAAATTTCTTTTAAAAAGTGAAATCTATATTGTGTAAAATTATATTCTAGTATGTATAGTTCATTCCACTTACATATTTATTTTGCTATATATTTATATTTTATATTCTATGCATATCACATACATGTTGGAGGAATTGCAAAGCTTAATGTCACTCATAAAGTCTTGAAGAATAGTAATTCCTATCACATTCTAATTTAACTTGCTAATCTGGTCCTCATGAGAATCAATCCAAACCCATAGGGCAAGAGTGAACAATCACAAACTTAACTAAATGTAGTTGCAATCACATTTGCTATGTTACAAGCCATATCTTTACTAGAGCATATTAACACGACCTCCAGTAAAGCATATTTAATCACAGTGATGTGTTCTTTTTAATCTCTATAAGAAAGGATAACCAAAACATTCTGATTCATTGTTATTGTTGTTGTTAAGTGCTGTGGAGTCAGCTCTGAGCCACAGTGACCTTATATACTTATTCATAGGATTTTTCAATGGCTGATTTCAGGATTGTTTTAGGAGTGGAATACCATGTTCTTCTTTTTTTGTGGTGCTGTGGATCAAACCAGGGCCTCAGCCAGTGCAGACCAGCAATCTGCCAACTAAGCTAAACCCTAGCCAAATGAAAAATCACTACTCATTTACAGTCATGGCCCATGGTTCTGTCCATTCTCCCATGTTCTGTCTTAATATACTTTAAAGGGACCTGGGCAGTCCAGATATTTGCAACTTTGTCTAATTACTCACTATATAGATTGTTGTTGTTGTTAGGTGCCATCGAGTCATGTCCAACTCATAGCAACCCTCATGGGGTTTTGAGTGGCTATTTTGGGATTGCCTCAGGAGTGGATTGCCACGTCCTTCTCCCATTTTTGTGGTTCTGGGAATCAAACTCAGGACCTCAGAGACTGCAGAGCAGCACTCTACCAACTGAGCTAAATCCCAGCCGGTACTATATAGATGATAACATGTTAATCAGAACAGTTGAACAAGAAATGCCAACTCTATGGATGTTTTTGTTAAATCATATGCCCAAAGAGTGGCAGATAAAGTTTATGAAGGTAGCATTGCCCACATACCAGTTAAGATGTTAGGGGTACTATGCTTTAAGACACACACACACACACAAACACACACACATACCCTATAAATGAGGAGAAATATTGTATTTCATATTTCCATATGCTGAGATAGAATCAGAATGTCTATGAGGCATTTGGATTTTTCAGACAACATATTCTTTTCTCACATATTTAAGCGATAATGTAAAAGGCTGTCACCATTGCGTAGGGTATATTTAGAGGAACAACAGCTGTTATGGCTGGTATAGGTGATGAAGCAGACAGCTCTGCCATTGGGGGAAATCTAAGTCAGGAGACACTATAGTATAAGTGGTAGGGGGAGAAAAGTAATCTGTGTAGAGATTACAGTAAGTCTCAATAACCAAATCATAAACAGGGTTCTGTAGCAAAGTCATATCATCTGTTACACAGAAGCATACATTTATAAAAGGGCTTCTGGCAGAATATTGGGTTGTGTTGGAGAAAAAGTGTCAAATATTGAATAATCAACAGATGCGGTGGCCAGAATTTCTCATTATGAGCTATATTATCTAAGACCAACCAATTTACAAAGTCAAATAGGATATTATCAATGCAGAGTAAGATAAAAGTATTACACTTGGCACCAGGCACTAGCAGAACAAGAGGGCAGAATAGCAGAGGCTCAACATCATCTAATTTTAAACATTATTTCCAAAATACCTTCTTTTTCAACTCACACTTGTGACAAGTTGACCGAGGAGGAAAATGACCAAGCTTAGTCATCTTGGCATGTGGGTTTGCCCCAAATTGTATAAGTGATACACTATAGCCTCATTTAGTGTCATTGAAAGAAAGTGGTGAAAAGAATGTTTATCAACAATTACCATATATGAAAAGGAAACAATTCAAGATGAGAAAAAGTACATTTATCTATTATCTATCTACCTACTCATGAGCAAGGTCAAATGGCTTGGCTGATTAGTCAAAGATCTAGAGATGGAGAAATGGGAAGATCAAGAATGCAGAAATTTGGGGGAAAGGCTTGAAGACAGGCCCATTGGAGTGAATACCAAGTGTAAAGATCTTTGAGTTATGTGTAAACAGTAGACTGTTTCCTTTGTAGAGGAGGCAATAAGCAGTCGTGTGGATGGACTATTTCTGCCAGCTGGCCTGAGATAGTCTCCTGGGACAGCAAAACAAATGCATAAATGAAGAGGCTACAGTGGCTGGAATGGATCTCTTGCATTGCCCATCAACATGGATAGGAACCAGCAAGGTTGCTAAGCACACTAGCAGCTACTGCTATTGCTGTATCCATAATCGACTAGCAACAGAGACAAATGCTTAGTTCTCAACAAAACCGCATTCCTTAAGATGACTAACTATCCTCTTTTTGGCCTGTGATTTATTTGAACTCCTACTCTGGAAGCATTAGAAATTCATTTTGACTAGAAAACACTCATGTTCCTATTTTCAGAGTTTAAGGTTACAGCACTTTCTGAAAGCTCACAATAATTTTGAGCCACTGACACTGGATCACTCATGACATTACAGAAGAACAAATAACTCACTATATAAGAAAAATAATTATGGGCATGAATATGTGACCATGGGATCTACTATTCCTATCATATGTCAACTACTGAGAAGCTGCTGACTCAATACAGAAAGTACAGTTTTTTGGAAATGCAATCAAGTCCCCTTATTGTAGATAATACCTAAAAGCACAGGGGGCCATCCTCTAGGGTAGACTATATACTTTAAGTCAATGATCCGTCATCGCCCCATGCCCTTAACAAGTAAAATAAACGGACACAAGAGATTCAGGTTATTGTATATATGAGTATGTATGCGTTTTCTACTTTCCCAACATAGAGAGTTATAAAAAAACACCTAGGATTATAGCCCTTTTTGGTATTTTTATTACCAAAGTATGATATGATTGGTATTTATGTATCTATCAAGTTTTCCTTGTTGAATGGATTTATAGTTATCACTGGTCTCAGTATATTTCATATTACCACAGAATTCACTTCTAATTTTAAAGTTACCCATATAGCCATATTCTCTTAATTAGAACTGAGTTTTCTTCCTGCTTAAAATACATACTAGGTGAATGACAAGTTTTATCTGCTGAGAAGCCTCTGCCTGTACAGAACTAGATGAGCAAGTCATTAAACTCATGCAACAAACCTTGCTGCAAATTTTTCTATTTGTAGTCATTGTGAGACAGGACTTATTCCATAACCTTATTCACTGAGCTAAAAAGTTAAAGTAGGCATCGTCCTTGAAATATTTGACCTTTAATTATTTTCTTGAATGATAAAAAATGTGTTAGAAGAGAGCTATTATTTCATCTGTCCCAATAACTAGATTTTTCTTTTCTGCAGTACTTGGAGGCTAAATCCAGACACTCATACATACCTTGCAAATGCTCTACCACTTAGCTGCATCCCCAGCCACTTTTTTATTTTTAATCTTGAGACAGAGTATCACTAAATTAAGCAGGCTGCCTCTGACCTAAAACTTGAGATCTTCTGCTTCTGCCTCCCTATTTGGGATTATAGGGATACACCTTGCTCGGCTTTCCTGCTATTTTTCTTGAGACTAAATAAACCAACAGAAGACTTTATAATAGCTAGCACTTGCATAATAATCTATGCCTTACAAATCTCTGTCAATACATTCATTGCACTAAATCTTTAAAACAATTATCTACTGCATTGTACATGGGGCTGGGATTTAGCTCAGTTGGTAGAGCACTGCTCTGCAGTCACTGAGGTACTGAGTTCAATTACCAGCACTGCAAAAATGGGGAAGGACGTGGCAATCCACTCCCGAGCCAATCCCAAAACAATCAGCCACTGAAAACTCTATGAGGGTTGCTATGAGTTGCACTCGACTCCACACCTAACAACAACAACTGCTTTGTACAGCTAAGAAAGTAGATTTGGGAAAGTTAGGCAATACTGCATAAGAATCTATATATAAATATATTCTATATTCCAATATATTTTAAGCTCTTTATATGTAAACTGAGAAGGATATAGAGATGAATAGGTAAATATTATATAGTCAAAGAACAAATGGCTGATTTATGCCAAACTTAAGGTATCAATCAACCACTCAGGGAACATGTTAGTTTGAGTGTCAACATTTTTCTCAGGGATGAATATTTTTGAGGTAGGAAAATAAAAAGGGCATAAATTACTTTGTTCTTATTTTTGTTTTTATCTTGGCAAGCAAAAATAATTTTTAAAATTGTTTGGATAAACTATAGCCATACATGCTATATTATTTTGAAATATTATTTCTGTATCTTTTTGTTATAATTAATGATCAAGATTTATAAAGGAAAGTATCCTAAGGTAGTTCTGGGTTGTCATATCACCACTTTGGAAATACATTTCAAAAGTACTAACTTGTAACTTTATTCATTTAACCTCAATGATGGAACTCTACAAGGAAATTTTGTAGTTTTAATGAGCATCTTAATGACTGGTTTTTCAATTTAGGTACACTGACAAACTAATGTAGTACATGGAACTGGCTCTTCTAAATTATTTACAGTTCTCTGGAAACAATTTGATCCTCCACTAAATACAATTAAACATTTATATCACACTAACCCTTCTCATATTAAGAGACAAATATTCAACATAATTGACCACTAGTGACAAATATTAGATTAAGAATGCATCCCTTTCTTTAGCTTTAGTTACATTCTCTCTCACATAGTTGCTCAGGTGTGATTATACTAACAAATGAAATTCTAACAGACTAATTGTACAAAATTTCAATGATTCACATAATTCCAATGAAGTTCCTATGAAAAAGTCAACATTCAGTAAGAAACATTATCGTCATCGTCGTCATCGTCGTCGTCGTTGTTGTTGTTGTTAGGTGCCCTGGACTCTGTCCTACTCAAAGCAACCCCACATATAACAGGCAAAACACTATTCCTAGTGCTTCTCTGATATTCATATGGTTTTCAATGGGTGATTGTTTTATGGGAGTGGGTTACTGGGTCCTTCTCCCAAGCCTATAGCAGCACCTGGTGTTCCCAGGCAGTCTCCCATCCAAGTACTAACTAGGTGCAACCCTGCTTAGCTTCCTAGATCTGATGGGATTGGATGCCACAGTGGTACAGTTGCAGGCACATTATCATTAGCTACAGTTAATATATAATTATATGGGTATGTATCTAAATATTCCTCCTGTCCATTTGGATTTCTCAGTGTTCTTCTCATACTGATAAGGAACAATTGACAAAAACAAATCCAACAAGCTTTTGATTTTATGCCTTGATATTCATGATCAGACTTATTAAATCTTTTCTCTAATTCCAGGCTATATGATATACTGCCTTAATAAAATGTTTAAAATTCAACATCATTTGTAATCACTAACCTTTTCCAGGGGCGGACAGGTAATTGATAACAGCTCTCATTTTTCTAAGTGTCTAACCAATATATTTCCCCTACACTGAGAGAACTCTATTTTGTTACCAATATTGGAGAGAAAAAGTAAATCTAGCATTAGAAAACATGTAATATTCACCTGAGATACACATTCCATACTTATTTCTTATTAAAAGGCATGATTTGGTAGCTTACTCAGTCAAATCTACATTTTAGGAAATATTTATAATAGTATTTATTCTACATGTGATTACATGGATTTTTCCCAAAGAATTTTTGTGCATGGTAGAATATGAGGAATACATGACATGTTTCCATGTTTATTTTGTTCTGTCTTCACTCATTTCTGCCATTAAATTAAGCACATTCCAGACTACGTATTTTCTTGTCATAGGTACATTCCCAGTTCCATTACCTTCGATCCCCCTGCTCAATAGTGAGTTATGTCTAATCATCTACTGAATACACTATGGAGAAATTTCAAGTCACCAAGTAGCTAGAATCACAATAACTAGAGAGATAATGAATGTTTTATATTTCCCTTATCTTTGGTTCCTGCCTTCTTCTCTTGTACTCCTTCCCCCAGATCCAAATAATTGCTAACTTCTCTATCTAGCAACCAAATATTCTTCTTAATATCATTATTGCCTACCCATACTCCAGTTTATTGGGTTGGTCACTCAGGATAATTAGTTCATCAGCATCTGCTAGGCCAATGAGATCCTAACTTACTGTTTATCTGTTTGCAATTCCAGCTACTAAAATTTCTTATTCTTGAGATGTTTAACACATTTTTGTCAGGCTATATATTGGAGCTGTAGATAGTTTCTTTCATTTGGAAAGAAGACTTCTTAATCAAAATCCCACACTCACTCCAAAATAACTAATTACAACAAATAAACATAAAGATAAAACTCTCTCCTCACCTCTTGTTGTTGTTGTTATTAGGTGCCACCGAATCGAGTCCGACTCATAGCAACCCCCATAGGGTTTTCAATGGGTGACTGTTTCGGGATTTCCTAGGGAGTGGGTTGCCACATCCTTCTCCCACTTATGTGGTACTGGGAATCGAACCTGGGACCTCAGAGACTGCAGCGCAGCACTCTACCAACTGAGTTAAATCCCAGCCCCATCTTCACCTCTTAGAAGAGATTAAAAGACACTACAAGGTGATGTAATTTAGGTGAGCTAAATTGTTTTAACGTGTGTTCACACCACTTGTGTGATATGGGTGTATGTTTTTGGTGTATATGTAAAATCCTAACTGTGCCCATTCTTTGTGCATGAACCTGTGTGAGCATGCATGTGTGCTAGATATAAATGCAGAGAGTTTAAATGGTTCATGGGGTGTTAACCGCGTTAGCTAAGTACAATTATTGATGTAACCTCATATTGTATAATGATTTTTTTAAATGTCATTGATCTTGATCTTGAGGAAACCATATATATACATATATATGTATATATATATGTATATATATATATATATATATATATATATATATATATATAGCATTGTACAGTGGACACATTTCATAGTGCAGAGGGCTAACAACTATAAAATCACAATGGGCTACCGGAAACCCCAGTGCACAGAATTCAAATATTTTCCCCAGCTTATTTTCTAGAAAGGAAAACAAGTCATTAACTCAATTTAATTTAGTAGGTTGTGTTTACTTTATTTCTAATTCACTAATTACTAAGGAGATAATAGATAATTACACATAAAGAGTAGGTTGAAACTTCATTAGATTTATGTAAATATTCATCAACAATGGACACTGGCTTGACTGGGTCATTGTCTGTATTTCAGTGAGAGGCATATTTCTATGGTTGCAAAGAGTAAGTCTCAGCTACAAGCCCATGAATAGGCCAAAGCTGAGCAGCTTGGCTATAGAGGCCCACACTGTGCCTCAAAATATGTGGTGACCATTCTTTGTCAAAATTTAAACAGAGAGGTATATGTTGTTCCACCACGGTCAGCTTCATTGCTTAATTTATATTTATAGCTGATCTCTCCACCATCTGTGCACACCGCCTATACTCTGTTGTTGTTGTTAGGTGCTGTCGAGTTGGTGTCTGACTTATAGTAACCCTATGTACAACAGGCAAAACACTATTGTTGTGCTTCTCTGCTATTCATAGGGTTTTCAATGGCTGATTATTTTTTGTAAGTGGGTTGCTAGGTCCTTCTCCCAAACCTACAGCACCTGGTGTTCCCAGGCAGTCTCCCATCCAAGTACTGACCAGGTCCAACCCTGCTTAGCTTCCAAGACCTGACAAGATTGGATGCCATAGTGGTATCTCTGAGGAACTGGAGTGACGTTATTTGAACATAAGATTAAATAGCCAAGAAAAAGCAGTTCATCATTTATAAGGTGAAACATAAAACAGTCACAATAGTGATCTGTCATGCTTTTGGAATTTTGTCTTCATTTCTTTCTCTTATTTTTAGCCCAATGCCAAATACAATAGGCATTGACAAAGAGTGTCACTGATAACATTTTACTCTCTAGATGAAAGAAGAAAGAATTATCAAGATTCTTCTAGGATGCTTCTAATGAGGAAGCAAATGATATTTCTTCTGAGAAGACCTTTGTTCCCTTAGGGTCACTTAGACCTAAATCATGCCAGTAGGATGCAAGCCCATACTCATGCGGGCTCCTGTTGAAATGGGATCTTTGTGGTACAATGAAATTGAATATCTAGAATCAGTTTAATGAGTGAGCTGAACTACTAGAGTACTAAAGAAAAACAGAATGTTTCTCTTATTTCACATTTCCAAGCAAATCCTAAAGATCTGTCTTTTCACATTTTGCAACTTAGGCCAATCATCTGGGCCTGCAGTCACCTTAGGTCAATCTTATGATCCTGGGACAATGATAACCTTAAAGTATTTAAAAAACCTTATCTTTGTGTATTAAAATATCCACAATAAGAACACATACATACACATACAAACAAATATACAAACTCTCTGGCAGAATACAATGTTCAACGTAAAGTTTCTTCCTACCTCCTGAAGCCAGGCTAAGACCATGAATAGACAAAGGGGCTATAGGATTGTCTATTGTCTGTCTTTTCCATTTCTTGGGTTTATTTCTTCCTTCTGCTTATGGCTCACCTAGGGGAGCCTGTATTTGCAACCAAGAGATAATGGCTGATTTTCTCACCTTGTGCTCTCAAAATTCCACTGTCATGGGAAGCGTCTGCATACCCCTACTCTAAGGGGAAGGTCTTTGGATTCTTCAGAGACACTTCAACACTTCAGGAGTCTCCTCAAAGGGCCCTTAGTCAAGGAGGCCAGACACTCCCTGGCTCAGCTCCATGCCCAGTAGCCTCCCTCTAATGTCCCTTGGTTTGTGTAGTCACAGAACAAAGGGCTTCCAAGGCCAGGTATTATCAAGAAATCTTCAGTCCTGATGTCCCCAAGTGGAACTCATAACCTTGTTTTTCCCAAAGGTAGGCAGTTCCAGAGAGTTTTCAGGCAGAGTATGCTGCCCATTTGTACATTTCTCATGTTTCTACTCATTTCCTAGGACACTCTCCAACACAGAAATGCACATACACCATCTCTCCAAGGAATTTTCTTGATATCTCCTAAAGTAGGCTTTTGACAACAGAGAAATAGCATGCATGGGAACTTCTACCTCTATGAATTCCAGAACTTCAAAGAATTCTCCATTTCCATGGGGGAGTTACAGAAGATAATCACTGGACCTTAGTGGTAACTGCCTCTAAGTTCAAGAAGGATATATTCTATTTGTCCTTTAAAAATGAGAGTGAGAGTGACTTATCTCACATTTTCCTTTGCCTAATAACCCTATCTGAACAATCAAAGTTAGCCAGAATGCTCTTGGTCTGTGGCTTGCATAGTAGCCAGTGTTAGCTTAAAAATAGCTTTACTAGTTGTTGCTAGTGATATGGTGCATGATTTTCAAAGTGTGGCTCAGATGAGAGACCCTGAGTTTAGAGGTTTCTTTTCTCACACTTATCCATTACTTGTGCTTCAGAAGAGAATGCACTCAATCACACAAGTGAAATTACACTAACACACACAATGCAGTAAATGGGAGGAGCAGAAGTAGTCCAGTAGTAATTGTACTCTTGAATAAGAGTTAATTGTCCTTTTTAATTCCTGGATGGTTCCTTTACTTACTTTATTCATTTGGGACTGTTGTTCTGTGGTTGGTTGTTTGTTTCCTTAATTTCAATCATACAAAAGAAAAATAGTTCATTGTGAGAGCTCTTATGAGCATCTTCAGATAATCTACCAAGGGTGCACATAAGGACTTAATGGCACATTTTAAATGATAAAAGCCAAAATAAGACCATGTGTCATTTTTTCAGCTACTTTCTATTAAACTTACTTCAGGGAAGGATTAGGACAACAGGGAGCCATGCCAAGAGGAAAGAAATTGGTCTAAAACAGCTGATATTTACCCAACATGTATGAAAACTTTTACAGGAATATTTAATAGTATTTGGAACTGTGTAAACATCTGTTCAATATCCACTTTTAAAATTCAACGTTTTTTACCTAACCAGTGCTTTCTTTCTTTTTTCTTTTCTCTTTCTTTCTTTCTTTCTTTTTTTTTTTTTTTTTAAGTACTCTTTCCCGCCCCTAGCAGGAACAGTGTTATGGGGATATAGGTCTAATTTAGACTTACACTAGTTTTCAATACATGACCATATTAAACCTCCAAAAGAATACAAAACAAAATAAAGACCTTATCAATTGTATTAACAAAACCATATTTATCAGAATCTGTTTAAAAGAAAATGAGTTTGCTTGCAAGTAGTTGTCTCTGTCTCTGCTCCTTTTTATGTCAACTTATACAGATTCAGGATTACATAGAAATATACATGCATGTGCGATATATAATGTGTGTATATATGTATGTCCATATATAACTAAGTTTATATGTAACATATATACATTTGTTATATTTCATATTTATATGGAACACTGAGTAAAAATGGAGGTCACAAGTAGAGCAACCATATTAATTTGGTGGTTATTGTCTTGAAGACCAGAGGCCTTATTGTTCATAATGACTTTACGTCATTGGAGATAGACAAAACTTATATAAAATTTGCTAGAAGGAATACATCATCAATACGCATATTGTAGACCTTGATTAACTAAATGATATAATATTGGCTTTGAGGAATAGAGAGATCATGAATAATTGTGATGAAAATTTCCAAAGTTCCTATGATCTTACCAGGTTTGGGGACAATGAGCTGTGCACTGGTCTGGGCATTGCCAGCCTCATTTTCAGCCACACATTGATAAAAGCCTTCATCTGACTTCACCACCCCAAGAATCCGTAAGTTGCTTCCACCCTAGGGAGAAAAACAAAAGCAGATGAGATACTTTAAAAAGCAAAGCTACAAACAAACAAATCCCACCAAAACCTCCTTGTGACAAAATGAGTATAAACTTAAGTTTAATAAAATAACACAGAAGAAACAATACAGAGTCCATGTAGGTTCTTGGCCACACTAAAACGTCTTGTGCTACCTGGCTAATATCATGCACTCCCAATACTCTTTTCTGAATTTATGAGTATCAGTTAAGCCTAGTCTTGTACTGAAAATATGCTCACACAAATACACTCTTAATATCTAAATGTGCAGACCAAAGAAAGGCCTTTTATTAGATATGGGCAAAAAAGATTAGTACCAAAAGAAATCTTATCTCTTTACTTGTTATTGAAGTTAGGTTTAGTAACTACTCAGGAAAAACAAGACAAAATGAAACAAAAACACTTTTCTTTGCAAATTCTTTTTTTTAATTAGAAATTTTTAATGTACATCATAATGTGATTCATTTTGACATGCTTTTCATTGTGACAATTTTCATATATGCAATTTGATAAACAATATTCATATGGGTTACCCCTTACCCTCCTCTATGTTTCTCCCCCTCCCCCCCTTCCCATCTGTTTCCCATCCAAGTCTTCTCTATCTTTTACTATGTAGTAATTTTCTATATGTCCTTGGGTTCCCTTTCTGTTTAAGATAGAAACTTTTCCTGTAGTGGTCTTTGTTTCTGTCTTGTTAGAACAATTACATGCGATTTCTAGTCCATTTATATTGACCTCATTCTTATCTTCCCTCCCCCCCTTTTATTATGATCTGACCTTTGAGTAGGATTTTTCCTTCTTGTAATTTTGAGTCAGTTCCCTCATATGAGTGAGAACATGCAAATTCTTAAAACATCAAACAATATATAGATATCTAGAGTCTAAAGATATCTACATTAGATATTTTCTGGAAGTGTTTACCCCAAGAAATAACTGAAATTCCTTTCAAAATAGTGATTACTTTGACATATACCTTGTGTGTGGTTTGAGGAGTGGGGAATGGTGGATATTTTATACCAATTATTGTTGTTCTATAGCAGAAATGTTTCACCTTCAGCAATCCATAGACAAAATACAGCAATGTTAAATCCTTTTGTATATAAATTGAGCCACCATCTTTTTCAAGGATGGATGATAAAATGATGTAGAGATAGCATTTAATTAGACAAACTCAGTTTATCTTCAATATTGTTGCAAGAATTAGTTCAGTAAGTGAAATGTGTTAAATCACTTCCCCTGAAGTCATTAAGAGATAAATATTACTTCATGGGGAATTCTTAATTGTTTTTAGTGTCTTGTAGTCAATTCTCAGATGATGTAAAATTCTTAAAGCTGGCTAACTTCTAATTAACAGTTCTCATATAAGTTACTATTTGCACTCAACATTCCATGTGAAATACAATGGCTCTCAGATTTCTGGAACTACTGAGGAAATGTTTTTAAGCACAATTTAATGTTAATAGGGCACAGAACATACATTTTCTTTCACCTTAGGAAAAGAAGCATTTAAGTAGGTTGGCTATAATGAGTCATGCTGGGAGAAAGATTATTCAAACTGTAGAAAAAATAAATGTTGCATTTTATCATGTGTCCTTAGGGGCACTCAACAATTTACTTTATAAGGAAGTAGAATATATTTTAGGCACCTACAGTACTTTTCAAGTTTCCCAATGGCAGGCCATTTTTAATTCAGTGGTAGTAGAAATAGCTTTGCATTTAAAGGAAGTAATAGATTGATTTGGCATTCAAAAGTTAATTTTTGCCCTCTCCTATTCTATTCCCAACCAATTAAACACATGCAACTAAAAGTGAAAAATGGGAGTGATGATGAATGTGAAAAAGATATGATTTATGGATTTATTCCTTAAAAATGTAGTTTGCCAGAATGAATCACCCAGACGTGTTTCTGAAATTCACCTGAGTGTGGAAGGGGAATTTACCAATAAGAGCTTGTGTCTAGCCTTACAAGATGCCTATGTATACTCTGGTTCTGTTCTGCCTGGGAAACCTGACTTTTATGGCAGCTCTTGTCTGACAAGGTCACATTTCATACATAAGAAGACCTAAAACCCTGTGTTTCATACATAAGAAGAGCTAAAACCCTCTACTTTAGCTTCAAAGTTTCTTGATATTTGGAAAGTGTTTGTTATATTTCTCATATATTTCTCATATTTATCTGAAATCAGAACTTTTGATGATAATTTACACATATTGGAGTGAGGGAGGTCATAGGGCATTTTCAAGTGACCAAAGCATTTTGCTAGTAATAGCAAAATAATAGTGAGGTATTTGTCATGGGTAGGGCAAACCACTGAATGTTATACCAGTATCTCAATTACCTCCCACAAATATAGACATAGAATGTGAACTAAAACTTACAAGGAAAAGTAAGAACTATTGTACATAGGTTCTATTCTTTCTCCTAATGATGAAAGTTATAAGGCAATATTAACTCCATGTCTCCACTGCCTCTCTACCATGACCATGACCACTATTACTGTCTCATCATCACTGCTCATGTAGGATCAGATGGTACTATTTGAAAAAATATAACAAAGAAAAGCAGTCCATATGATGAAAGTTAAGACTACCATAATTCTAAGCAATACATGAGTTACAATTGGCCAAAAGTTAAAGAAATAAGAGTCTTGTGCTAATATACTTTACAGATAGATCCTAAGTTCTATTCTGTCAACTAGCAAAGAGAATGCTTGGAAATTCTTAGGTCCCCTGATTTCTTTGTTTCTTTCTTTGTTGATTTTAAAGACTTGTCTATGAGACAAGGGAAGTGGACTGATCACCCAAGAATTCTAAGTCTGGAAAACCATCTTCTTTCTTAAAACAATTCCCTTGACACATTATAAAATTTGCCAACAGGAATCTTTTTCCCAGGGGTAAAAAAAAAAAAAAAGGAAAAAAAACAAGTAAAAAATTAGTAAACAATGAATGAAATCATAAAGCTAATATGAAAAATGATAATTACCACTATCTGAAAATAATCACTAGGAATGACCACATCTCCATTCTTCATCCAATTCACAGTGGGCACAGGCTTTCCCGAAACTGTACATTCAAACTCAATATCCATGCTTTCATAGGCATAGAGGTTGGAAGGGTGATTTAAAAACCATGGCGGAACTGCAAAGACAGAAAGAAAAAGTGAGTGAGTGGGGACGTGAACTTGCATGCTGAGGTCTTCACTAAGTTGGAAACAGTGTTCTGGGAGAGAAAATATTTGTAATTCAAATCATTACCCAAACCCTTAGCTGATTATGCAGGAACTACTATAGAATATATTTCCCCTCCCACACATAAATGCGGTTAAACAATTGCGGTTAGTGGTGTTTTGTCATAAAGAATGAAAAGAATAGACTTTTGAAAAATAAAACATAAGCAATAAATATTCTGAATACCCAAATGTCTGTAGCTAACTGATTTACATACTGAAAATTATGTGAAGTTATGGAAGCTATGCTGATAAAAACAGAAACAGAAGCTTCCAGAACTGACATAATACAGAGTATTACAATAGAAAGTTTAGTTTTCCTGTAATTCTAGAGTGTCACTAATGTGATTGATTCATTTGGACTAAAACTGACTGTATTGATTGGGCACTAAAAATGACTGTATCATCTTCATTTTGGGTTCATTCCTTTTGTCCTAGAAACTATCTGTTGGACTGCATTGCTATACTGTATTACTGTTTTCTCAGCATGGTATGTGATATACTAATTTAATTTCTTAATTACTATAATGTTACTCTATGATGGAAATTTGCAATTGAAAGGAAATTATAAATATAACACATTTGCCAATGAATCTCAGTCCCTCAAAACCATACCTAGGGGAATAATTTTTTTTTTTTGAGGTATTGGGGGTTGAACCCAGGGCCTTGCACTTGCATGCTCTGCAAGTGCTGGACCACTGAGTAGCACTCCCAGCCCTTTTTTTTTTTTTAACTTTTTTGAGATAGGGTCTCACTGAGTTACGCAGACTGCCTCTGGTCTCAAATTTGTGATCCTCCTGCCTCTGCCTCCCGAGCGGCTGGGATTACAGGCATGCACCAGCATGCCCAGCCTGGGGAATAAAAATTTTTTTATAGCATTCCAAAAAAAGAGTACCATTTTATAGTTCCACAAACATCTTAAAGTCTACAATTCAGTGGCATTTGGTACATTAACAAGTTTGTACAGCAAACACCTGTGCCCAATTCAAAATACATTCATCCTCCCAACAGAAAACCCTGTGTCTACTAAGTAGCCACTCCCTATTCCATGCTCCATCCTATCAATAAATTTCTGTTTCTGTGCATTTACTTGCTCTGTGCATTTCATATAAATGGACTTGTCCAGTATGTGACCCTTTGTGTCTTTCACTTAGCATAATGTTTCTATTTTTTTTAATTGGGAAAATATTTTTATTGGACATTTTTAATGTACACCTTAATGTGATTCATTCTGACATGCTTTTCATTGTGGCATTTACATATATGCATTTTGATGTACATTATTCATATAGGTTACCCCTTACCCTCTTGTATGCCTCCCTACCTACCCTCCCCATCTAAGTCTTCTCTATCATTTACTTGGTAATATTTTTCTATATGTACTTGAGTCCCAGTTCTGTTTAATATAGAAATTTTTCATGAAGCGAACTTTGTTATTATCTTATCAGAACAATTGCATGCATTTTCAAATGGTCTAGGGAATAAAATTTTAAAAAGTATTGTTTATCTTCTTCCATGGGGAAACTTAAAGGGAAGTCAGATTTGGATATTAATGTAGCCTGAGAAGCAAAATAAAATTCTCAGTGAAGTAGCTGTCATGATCTAGGTTTAAGCAGACAATTGGTATGCATTCTTAGTAGCCATTTGCAAAGCTAATCTGTATTTTAGTCATTGTTGTTAGTATAAAAAATGAGTAATGAGTGCTAATATTTTTCATTTTAGTATCTGTATATTTTTCTTTCTCCAATCACCATCTGAAAAACTTTCCCTGAACACCAATGTGAATGTTCAATCTACCAGTATCTATGATGGTCATTGTCTTTTAGAACAATGTGAGAGCCAGTAGAAATTTGCAGGATTTCAGTCGTGGTTCTCTGTCTTTGTCTCTTTCTTGTCTTACAGTTTTAATTTATAGCTCCATTGGTAAAGTGCTGCTCCATACTCTCTGAGGACACTGGTTCCATCTGCAGCACCACAAAAATAGGAGAATGGCAATCCACTCCCAAAGCAATCCTGAAACAATCAGCCTTTGAAAACCCTATGGGGGTCACTATGGGTCAGAACACACTTGATGGCACCTAACAACAACAAAATCAAATATTTGTACCTCTAATATTACTTTTAAAATTCTTTAATTATTCACAAGGATAAATTGACTTAGATGACTTGGCTGGGATTCATTAATATTCATAAACTAAAGTCATGAAGAAATGTGTCTGGAAGCCATTGTAAACATTGTATGTTGTTGTTGTTGTTAGGTGCCGTCAAGTCGGTATCCGACTCATAGTGACCCTCTGTACAACAGGGGAAACACTATTGTCAGTGCTTCTCTGCTGTTCATAGGGTTTTCAATGGCAGATTGATTTTTGGGAGGGGGTTGCCAGGTCCTTCTTCCAAACCTACAGCTTCTGGTGTTCCCAGGCTGTCTCCCATCCAGGTACTAACCAGACCCAACCCTGCTTAGCTTCCGAGATCTGACAGGATCGGATGCCACAGGGCTACTGCTGCAGGCAAACATTGTATACAATGCAAAAATTATGTACTTATTGTTAACATTATTAACATAATGACACTTTTCTAATTCCCTTGCTAAATGCATTGACAATGAACCAAAGGACATTGGGAATATTGATGATTGCCTCTGAGGAGACAGATTAGTTTGAGTCTTCTCAGTTCTGGTCTTGATTTTACCACAGATTTTGATCTAGTGTTTACTTGCCAATAGCCAAAGTTTCCTGGGAGCTGACAGTGTACAATTTATTTATCTAAGTACTTTCTTATTATTACCTCAATTCTCTGAAACAGTACACATTATGTCTATTTTCCAAATGAAAAGGTTGAGCTATAAGGTATTTAGGTAACTTTTCTCCAAAATATATCACTTGTAAATTATGGAGCCAGAGAGTCTGATGCCCTTTCCCACATTCTGAACTACTTTTCTGTAATTGTCACTGTGCCATTTGAAAATTCTTGCGGAAAATAACTCAGTAATATTTCTGGCATCTCAAAGATGATGGAGATAAGCAATTAGAGCAATTTAGAAATAACACCATGTTGTGCCCCTTGCCCTTTACTTTTTCTTTCATTGGGGCCATAGAAACATCGAGTCTGTTTATTGTGAGCATTCACTTTCATCAAAAATTTTGGAAGTATGTATCTACTTCAGAATGCTTGAAAATGTTGGGCACATCCTTAGATCTTGAAAGTAATTTATCAGTTTGAGACCAAACTTCAAATATACATGTTTATGCATGTGTCTGTACACACACACACACACACACACACACACACACACACACACACACACACATAAAAGAAAAAGAAGGAGTATTGGGGAGAGACAGAAAGAGAGATAGAGAGAGAATGAATTGACTGGAATGGAAGAGAATGGGATGGATGAGAATAGAAAAAGGATTAGGAGAATAGGAGAGTAAGGAAGAGAGGACTAAAAATATACTGAAGAAAGAAAAGAGAAGGTTTAAAATCTCCTGTGATGGAGGCAGATTTGACTGGGTTTAAAACCTAGGCTTTCCACTCACTATAAGTGCCTCTTGTACTGTCCCAATCTATAACCTAGAAATAAGAATTAAGGATATTGAAGCTGGGGCACAACTTTGAATCACAGCTACTCAGGAGGGTGAGGCAGAATGATCACAGGTTCAAAGTCAGAGATGGCCTTTTCAATTTAATGTGACCATGCCTCAAAATGAAAAATAAAAAGGGGATCTATGGTGTGGCTCAGTAGCAGAACCCTTCCCTAGCAGACATTGAAACCCTGGGTTCAATCCTCAATAGAGGAAATAAAAATGAGGAGAATGATAGTACATGTTGGTAAATAATACCATATAATTGTATGTTAAACAACAGAAAAACATATCAGAGACAGCTGGGCATGGTGGCACACACCTGTAATCTCAGTGACTTGGGAGGCAGATGCAAGAGGATCTCATACTCTCGGGAGACCCTGTCTCAAAAAGTAAAATAAAAAAATGGACTGGGGGTGCAGCTCAGTGATGCAGCACTTGCAAGGCATCCAAGTATGAGGCCCTGGGTTCAACCCTAGTACCGAAAAACAAACAAACAAAAAATGAAAAAAATGAAAGAAAAAACATATCAGAGTAAATTATCCATGCTGTCATTAGGTGTCATTGAGTCAGGTCCAACTCGTAGTGATCCTATGTACAACAAAACGAAACACTTCCCAACACTGTGCCATGTCCAGCGCTATGTCAGTGTTTCTCCATTATTCATACGGTTTTTAATTACTGTTTTGGGATTGTTTTGGGAATAGATTACTACATCCTTCCCCCACTTTTGGAGTGCTGTGGATCAAACTCATGGCCTCAGAGAGTACAGAGCAGTGCTCCACCAACTGAGCTACACCCAGCCCCAAATTGTTCATAGCAAATACAATCATTGCAATGTATATAAGGAAATACATAAATGTGTAAATATAAGCGTATTGTGTGTATGTGCATAGCCTCTTTGTTTTCAAACATTTTACTTCCTGATTTTCCATCTTGTCAATATCAAAATAGTATACTTCACATAACAGAACTGCATAAAAACTAATTACTAAGTTTAAATTGTTGTTATTTTTAAAATCGTTTCATACAAATTTGCTCAATTCCTCTAACATAAGAGATAGAAATCATCTTCTACTTATTACATCTCAATAGGATAAATAATACAAAGCTGAAATCTCAAAACATTTTGTTTTATTGATTATTAAAATCAATGAACTAAGGGAACAATTCAATTTAAGCATATGAGTATAGATGTGATAATGTCAGTACCATGGATGCCTCAATGATTACTTCCTGCTTAAAAATACATGGGAATTCTCACTTGTGTTCTATAATTTCCTCACACATTTCAGGATTTGAGCATTACACTGAATACTTTGTCTTCTCTAAATGTCTTAGTATCTTCATCTTTATATCAGGTTCTCCAATTTTTACATTACTTTAGACAGCAGGTGAAGGAAAAAATATCTTTTTTTTAATTGGAAATTTTTAATGTACACCTTAATGTGATTCATTCTGACATGCTTTTCATTGTGGCATTTCCATATATGCATTTTGATGTACATTATTCATATAGGTGCCCCCTTACCCTCTTATATGCTTCTCCCCATCCTCCCCATCTAAGTCTTCTCTATCATTTACTTGGTAATATTTTTCTATATGTCCTTGGGTTCCAGTTCTGTTTAAGATAGAAACTTTTCCTGTAGTGAACTTTGTTTTTATCTTGTCAGAACAATTGCATGCATTTTCTAGACCATTTATATTGACACCATTCTTAGTTTTTTTGTTTGTTTGTTTTATTTTGATCCAACCTTTGAATAGGATTTTTCCTTCTTATAATTTTGATTCAGCTCCCACATATAAGTGAGAACATGTGGAAATATATTTTCTCACTTACATGGGAGAAACTGAAACACCTAATAGTTATCACAGACATGTACCATGGAAAACACCTGAAATCCCAGTGACTCCAGAGGCTGAGGGAGGAGGGTTGCAAGTTTGAGAGTAGAAATAGCCTATTCAATTTAGTGATCTTGTCTCAAGAAGATTACACACACACATAGACACACACACACACACACACACACACACACACACACACACACACACGGGATTCAGGGTCCAGCTCACTGGCTGGGTATTTTCCTATAATATATAAGGCTCTGGGTTTATCCTCCCAGTACTGAAAAAAAAAAAAAAAAAGCAGGGTTTGAAGGGATACTATCTATGTCTCATGTGGTTTGGAATGGTTGTCTGTCTTGGGCAGTATTATCTGTTATCAGCATAAGATGTGATCAGGATATAGACTAGTGATTATTCACCTCTCATGACTAGTACAGTGCTGCTTCTTCCAAAATTACTCACAAATATTAGCTTTTGATGCCAATAAGAACTCAATAAAATGCCCATGTTCATCCCTTGCTACGGGAATATTGGTCTAAGGTGAAGAGAGGAAATTTGAACAATGTCATGGAAACCATACATCTACAAAATAATATCAGTTTATCATGGGAAATAAAATTCCAATGAATAATGAGAAAAAAACAAAGTGCAAAAATGATTTAGTTATTTGGAGAGAAGATTGTGTATTTGTTGTTTTAGGATAACTTTCAGAAGGAATCTTGAAGGATATTCTGAACGTACTCTTCTGAGCAAAAAAAATGAAAGTACTTACATGATTTGGGTAAGAGTCAGGAAAAGGTCTGAAAATATAAGCCCAGGCAGAATTAGGAATTAGGTAAAAGCTCTTCTGCCTTGCTTTAAAATAATACATAAACTATCATTGTCTATTTTCCTAAATTTATTAACACATACATTATGGCTCAATTAAACAACAGTCATGGCCCTTTTCTAATTTCAAATGTGTGTACATTCTATTTTTTTTCATCCTGATATATTTTCCATTTCATCCCAGTATATAAACACCCTACTTATTACTCAAGAATCTATTTCTCCAAGAATGAGGGGGGCGGGTCTCTTTACTTTTTTGGAATACTGTCATTTTTATTTTTACTGATTTATGGCTCTTGACATGGTCTCCCCTACATTATAAAAGATGTGATCCAAACATAGGGTAAATGTTTAAATTTTTAAAAATTACTACAGTAAAAGACACATTGTTATTAATTCCCCTTAAAATAGTGCCCCTACCTTCAAACACACTTATCCCATCCTTCTTGCCACTTTTTGAAGTAGTTCTGAAAGTTCTCTTTCATGAGTGTCTTTCGTTGTGCTTCTGTGGCTGTCTCAATGTCCTGAACTGATTCAAAACATTTACATTTAATGGTCATTTTTACTTTAGGGAAAGTGCACTGTGCCGGATCTGGTGAATAAGGTAGATGAGGGCACCCATTAGTATTTTTATTTGACAGAAACTGCTGTACCAGGAGCAATGTGTGAGATAGAGGAATGTCATGATGGAGGATGGAACTGATGTGTGCCATAGAGCAATGTCATGAAGGAGGATGGAACTAAAGACAAGAAAAGGAACTTCCAGAGCTGCTTCAGATAGTGGCAAAAACAATACCATGAGTGTATTCAAAGCAAGAGGGAGCATGTTGTATGTGGAGGGGGATTAATGGCAATGTGTCTTTTACTGTGATAATTTTTAAATTTTATATATGTGTATTTTTATAATACATGTTTATGTTTTTGTATTACCTTAGTAGTTGTATGTAACTCTGCAAGGGAAGAAGACCTATCATGCTATAATGAATGTAATACATCATGATATATTTTAATGATTATACTATACTACAAGGAAGTGTATAAATGAAGTTTATTCAATTTTTATTATTTTGTTTGACCTTTTTGTCTTTTTCTATGTTGAGCAGATTGAGATCTATTCATTCCATTTTAAGGTACAATTTAGAATCTAAGTTTAATCATGATATATTTTTCATAGCCTAGAGTCTTATATTCTCAATGCAAATTGATTAAAGCAACTCTCATTAAAGGCACATGAGAAATATCATTTTTATTATGATAGAACTTTAACTATATCACTTCCTTTTTCAGCATAAGGCCAGTGAGCTTTCAGTGTCCATATGATAAAGACTGAATTTATACCCTTGAATTTAGTAATGTAAAGATTAAAAACTTCCTGACTGAAATTTTATTTTTCACATCTATCCCAAGGAATTCACCTCTGCCAGCCATCCAAACTAAAGCTACCTTTCATAAATAAATTACTTAATGGTTAAAATGAATATTTAGGAGAATTGCTTTATTTCACAGATAGGGACTGACTAAAGAGTGAACATGACTTATCAACAGCTAGGGATATATCACATTTCATCAACAATTTTCTGGTTAGGGACCTCGGCCTAGATTCTGTCTCTCACATGATATAAATTTTGTTCACTCCCAAGATACAAATCAGATCCTCTCTTTGTGTTAAGTTTTGACTTCCATGACGCTGAGAGCACCATTTTCTGTTCTTTCTTTCCAGTGTGCTCTTTCTGTGCCCAACTTTTTTTAGCACTTACTACATAACTTATCATTTATAAGTACATATATGATAGCTATGTATGTTTTATAAATGTTGTTCTTTTTAGGTGCCGTCAAGTTAGGTCCAACTCATAGCATACCTATGTACAACAGAACAAAACATTCCCTAACACTATGCCATGCTGGGGCTGTGATTTAGCTCAGTGGGTAGAGCACTGTGCTGCAATCTCTGAGGCCCGGAGTTCAATTCCCAGCACCACAAAAATGGGAGAAGGACCTGGCAATCCACTCCCAAGACAATCCCGAAACAGTCAGTCATTGAAAACCCTATGAGGGTCGCTATGAGGCGGATACCGACTCGATGGCAACTAACAACAACAACATGCCATGCTGGTACTATTCACAGGGCTTCTCTGCTATTCATAGGGTTTTCAATGGCAGATTGTTTCAGGACTGGATTGCCAGGTCCTTCTCCCTAGCCTGCAGCACATAGTATTCCCAAGTGGTCTTCCATCCAAAGACTAACTAGGTTGACCCTGCTTAGTTTCAGAGATAAGGCAGGATCAGATGCCCAGGGTGCTATGGCTGCAGACAAGCCTAACTGGTATATTTAATTATATATTTTTTTCTCAAGTGAAAATAAGTATATCACTAAAATTGTATATCAGAAGCATAGGTAACTCAAGAGCAATGTATCCCATTGTGATATCAGTCTGTATTTCCTAAGCTGTTAACATCTTAAGACTAAGATTGTCTTGTTTATCACTGTATCCTTGAGGCCCAGCATGCAATAGGTACTCAACAAATATTCCTAGAAGACCAGGTATAAGTATGGTTCCGTCCTCACGGACCATCTCTTTGGCATTCAGTCATTTTCTGGCTACAGATAAGTAACAGCTATAAACTAGCTAGGTAAGGAATGATATTGAAGAAATAAATAAAATGTTAATACCAATTCAGCAAAAGAATAGTACAAGCCTTAAACCATAAGCAATCTGCTATTGTTGGTAAAGGCAATGCTTTAATCATTTTAAAAAAATGAAAATTTAGACATTTGAATTCTAATTTCCACAGTCCATTCGCACTACTTATTGAGTACCATAAGCTAAGAAATTCTTCCCCCTTTCCAAAAATTCTGCTTTATGTGCTGTGGTGATGAAGAACATCTGATTCTTAGCCTTTCCTTTAGAGGCCTTCATATATGCTAGAAAACTATTTCAGATCCTTCCACACAATTTTCTTTATCCAAACCAATAATCCCATTGCCTTTTCTCAGTGTCATCTCTTCCTGTCATCAGGGTTGCCTCTCTCTAAACCCAGACTGAGCTTTCCATTTCCCTCTTCAATTATGGAGCCTAGGTCCAAACTGAGATCATGACTCTGGGAGGCTCAACCTGTGATGAAAATAATAGGAGGATTATCTCAAGATCCTAGTTCAATATTCATACTGATGTTATCATCAACCCTTTGTTAACACAGGGGCTGGAAACTTGATTCATGTGCCATCGATGCCTTCAATAGAAAAGGGAAACTCATCAACAATTAAGTTTACATGCGTGTGTGTGGGTGTGCATATCATATACATATTTATTTATGTATTTATAGCAATTCATAGATATGTTTCTGCTCCTCTATACTTCTGCATAAAGTATATGATTGCATAGGATACCTGTATTTATAATGTCATGGATATTCATGGATACACAAAAATATATATTTATACATATACAATTTATAAATATCTTTTGCCTGATTTTTCAATTTGAACTGTAAAGCCATTAGAAACATGTTAAGGAAGACAAGATATAAATATTAACCCACATAGGATATATGGGGCTGGGGTTTAGCTCAGTTGGTAGAGTGCTGCTCTGCACTCTCTGAGGACCCCGGCTTCAACCCTCAGCACTGCAAAAATGGACAAATGATGTGGCAATCCACTCTCAAAAACAATCAGCTATTGAAAAATCCTATGAGAGTTTCTATGAGTCGTACTTGACTCAAAGGCATCTAACAACAACAATAGCATATGTTATATGAGGACAAAAGAAATAAGTAGCTAAAAGAAATAATTTGGGTTCTGATGCTGCATACTTGCAGGAACTTGAGATCTATTATTTTCCCTCAATCAAATATATTCTAGTATGCCCTTTGCGTATTTGAAATTAAAAGTTGTGGATATTCTAAATATCTAGAAAAAAGTGATTCATGCATGAGAGCTATTTCTGCATACTTGTAACCACACATTGAAGAGTTACAATAAATTACAGCACAAAATTTGTTTTCTAAGTTTCTTTTAAGTAATAAATATCCTATGAGGAAAGTCTTTTAGCACAAACATTTAAGTGAGAAGATGTTGGAGTCTAACATATTGCTGAATTTCCTTCCCCTAATGTCTAATGGGCTGGGATTTAGCTCAGTGGGTAAAGCGCTGCGCTGCAGTCTCTGAGGCCCTGAGTTCAATTCCCAGCACGGCAAAAATGGGAGAAGGGCCTGGCAATCCACTCCTAAGGCAATCCCAAAGCACTCAGCCATTGAAAACCCTATGAGGGTCGCTATGAGTCGGATACCGACTCGACAGCACACAACAACAACAACAACAACATCTAATGAAATAAAAAGGTCCAGCGTATACATGTACATAGGCCACAGCAATCAAAGAAACAAAATAAAGCATAGTCAACTACATATATTCATGTTACATATATATGTATGGTCTCCAGACAGACACTGCTACAGTGGCGCACAGAGCTAGGGTAGAATTTAGTTCCTTATCTGCCACTAACCCTCCATTCACATTCACACCTTTAAGCAAGCATGAAGCAATGAAAAATCCATGGGTAGCCTATGTCTTTCCTTCTCTGATTGAAGAGAAGCTATAATGTCGGTGACACACAGGAGATAGGGCTGACTTTGACAAAGATGCAGGCTCTTGGGTTACCAATGAATTAAAGAGTTGATTGAAACTTGGTTGGCAACTCTTTCTCCCACAGACAGAAATAGAAGATAGCAAAAAGCCATCAAATCTGGGTGTTCTCAAAGAAGTTAAATGCTATTTCACCTGAACTCACTCCTCTAACGTACTTGTTGGTTATATAAAAATGCCCAAAACCTGGAACATCAGCCTTCATACCAGAGCCCAAGGGATCTCAGGATGGATTGTAAATAAGTACAGAAGTAACTGCTACTATATTGGAGAAAATAGAAAGTCTGGACAGAGTGCTCAGACATGATTAAGATACAACTCATTCATGGTAAATGTGGAAATACAGTATGGCTAAAAATAATGAAAGAGATTGAGAGAAAGAGGTGGGAGTAAGGAGGGAGAGTGAAGAGAAATTTAATGTGAGAAAAGTATACAACTGAGAAATAAATATAAGGGTAAAAACAAACAGAAATACTTCAAATTGCTTCACACAATGAATTCACTTAATATGAAAATAAAAGCAATAAAAATAGAGGCCAAAGACTAGGTGATCGAACAGCACAATGAAATGAAACAGGAGGTAACAGATTAAGGAAACAAATCAAGGACCAAAACAACATCACTAGAGAAACAATACAAATATCAGAAAGCACAAGTATCATAAGAGATACTACAGAAAACCAAATTACCAAGATGCAGGAGACAAGATGATCATAGCAAATGCAGATTAATAAAGCAGAGAAAGGAAAGTAATTAGGGCCAATACTGTATATAAAGAAGACAAGCAAAGACAATTCAAGAATTGACATTCGTAAAGCTGTTAGTCCATAGATGGGACAGAACACATGGACAAAGGTAAAATAATTGGAAATCTTCCCTGAAAAATAGATCTAGATTACCAGATTGAAATACTATGCCATATTTCTGGGAAACTGAGTAAATAATTCTGAATAGTGAGGTGTGCCTTATTTAATCTATTGGATCTGAAGAGTAAAATAATTACTTGAACATCAAGACAGAAAACTCAAAATCAAAACACATCCAGAAAGGAAACTTGATTCTCATGTAGTAATCACCAATATTAGAAGACAACAGAAACATAATCTTTTATATATAAAGTTAGATCCTCGATTATAAAAGTGCTGACAAAACATTTTCTAAAATGTCTAACAAAATTTAGGCAATTAAGAGTATTATCCATCTGAAAACTTCAGCACTGTGGTAAAAGGATTGGTAATGAGCATTGAATATACTTTTGTATAGAAATAAAATTACACACAATAAAAATAATTCTTATTGAAAAAAAAATGACAGTGTTATAAACCTGAACAGGGCAAAACCAACACTTTATCAAATATGTGAAAGTAGGGCATGATACAATGAATCAGAATGTTAGTCCTGCTATGAGAGATCTTCCCAGTGTCATAGTAGCAATTTCATCAATTATGCTTTTACAAGCATGAAATTTTAAAAGACTAAAAACAGCATCCATTACATTATTGTAAGTGGATTTCTACCAATCCATCCAAATTTTTATGATTGCACAAAAGAATGTATAAAAATCCTGAGATTCAACCAGATTTTTAATTCATGTTTATTATTTTTATAAAAACAATACAGTCATTTTATGAAATTGTGTGTGTGAAAGTCTGTGCATGTATGTGTACAAAAGACTCTGGAAGTAAATATGCCAAGATGTTTCATTGGTTATGGAAGTATGGATACATCTCCTTTCCACTTTGCACTTTTAAATTTTTATATGAATAATAACCATTAAATAAAATTGTGCCTGCCAGAAAGACTCCCCATTATAGCTTTAAATAGTAGGAGAACCTAGTGGAAATTGTTAGAGTTTGCTTAAATATTACTTTACTTGGAAATTTTAGAAGGCTGAATTGGAACCCATACTTTCAAATTCAGAACATTAGTGTGTCTTTGGAATGAAATCAGTAACTGATCTTTCCTTGCCATGAGTTTCTTACTTTGTAAATATAGAAGATTGAATTGGAATCTGGGTTTCTCAAATTCCTGGGAATCGTGTCAAGTGTAACTGAGAGCAAGATGGTTCTGGGGTTCTCTCTCACTCTCACTTCTTTATCATCATCAAGAATAGCAGCTTCTTGCTGATCTATCATAGATACTGAACTTCTACGTTAAATTAAGTCTGCCTTAGCACATTCTATATTGCTAAAAGAAATTATCATCAAGCTTTGTTCTCCAGGTTTAAAATTCTTGAGTCTAACATATAAGCATATACAAGTGCCTCAGTGCTGTTCAGCTTGAACGGTTTATATAGCTTTGATGTAGGGAAAAAACAGTGAAAGTAAAACTGTCAATTTTCTTCTTATGGCACCACTAAAATAATATTTGCCTAGCATTACTGAATTTCTTAAAACAATAAATACCAACCTGAGCATTGCAACAACAATAGTATCGCATAAAAATCATAGAAAGTGACTCAAAGGGAAGTCAAGGATAATTAGCTCAAAATCTTGTTACAAAATGGCAGCATTCCTTTCAAACTAACACAGATGACTTCTAAAATTTGTTGGTGAAAGAGTACTTTCAGCATTGATTAAATTCCAATTTTGAGATTATCTGGCTTTTTCATTTCTGCATTCTGACCTCAAGAAACCTTAGCTATCTGCCTGCAGAGAAGACTAGATTATACTTTTTTAACTGGGGGATTTCAGAAACTATGGAAAAAGTACATATGTACGTCAGGGAAAGTATATTTATAAAATCTTACCACATAGACAAAACCCCACCCACAACCTCAAATTGCTTCTTGCATAGCAAATGAAAATGGTCTCTTTGAAGAATGTTGCTTAATGTCTAAAAACCAAAGAAAAATGCTTATAAATGTGCTTGTGTGTGTGACTTATATGGGAAAACTGGATTAAAGCATGTAGATTTTATAGTTAATTTTGAGAAGAATTGGCATCCAATTTTAAAATGCAATATATTAAGCATAGTTAAAGATACACATTAGGACTTTTAAAAATGGCAAAATCTACTATGTGTTTAACTATAGTTCATATCAAAAGAGAGCTAGGGATTTCCATTGAATACCAAGAATTCCAGTATTAAACTCCTGCCTTAATTCTTAAATTTTAGAAGACCTGGAGATATATATATATATATATATGTGTGTGTGTGTGTGTGTGTGTGTGTGTGTGTGTGTGTGTGTATGTATGTATGTATGATTGTGCATGTTTGTATGCATGTGGGGTGTCTGTGTGGGGTGTTAAACAGTATATAGCCACTTTTATCCCTTGAGATCTGTAAGTCAGTGCTGACACAGCACAAATTGTAACCCTAAACCTTCTGTCCTGGAACTAATATTCTTCAAGCCTCACAGAAACTCTTCATCTCCTTCCCTACAACCCCACATTTAATCTAACTAGAACCGCAGCAAGCTTATTCTTCTCCATGCATTTCATGGTGAATGCTTCTAAACCCCAAAGTCTCATTAGGAAATGAGTGGAAAGAAAACCTGGAGAACATTTTTCACATGTAATTCTTCAGATTTCATAGAATCTTCTCACTCCAAGAAATATCTCTATAATTACACTTAGTGCATGACTCATCAATTAAAGACAAGCAGGTTGAAATAGATGTCATCCATCTGTTGATTCTGATTTAAAAACATATGTGCTTCTCAGACGCTTCTGAAATATCCTTGGTATATTTTCATATTTGCCATTCATGTTTACCTCATGTTTGTTGCTGTACATACATTTAGTTCCTGCTCGTATGCCACACATAAGCAGTCAAGGAAATCAACACAAGATTTCATTTTGTGACTAACCATACATACATGTGTGTAGCTACTAACACCTATATTCTGGAGTCATATATATGTCCTTTAGTGGTTTTATAGCCATTGATGTACCTTTAACAAAAGTGTGACCTTAACTATAGACATTCTTCAGCCTTTATGTGCATGCTTTTAAAAAGCAGATTCAAAATGTCTGCATTATAAAAAGAAAAATAAATTCACCAAGGTATAAGTTTAAATTTATGTAAGAAGAAACTGTTTTGTGTTTGTTCATTTTTGCTTTTTAAATAAACCTGAACATCAAATGAGCAGAGAGATAGGCTGTGAATAGCTTGAGGAGAGAATTGTACCTAATTATTTACTTTATATCCTAAAGTAGTGAGTCTTGAATGAGTACTGATTTGATTGAATAATTGGGAGCTATAAAGACTCTTAAAGATCTAGTTCATCCCTTCTATAGTATGAATGAAGAAGTTAACAGTAAATGACTTATTTCTATGATCTCACAAAGCTCATAAATATCAGAGGCAATATCAGAACCCAAGCAGTGTAATTCCAATCAATGGCCTTTCTTTAACTAAACTACAGTTAAAAATACTTAGCAAGTTAGCTATCAAAGTATTGTAATGGTCTGTACCATCACTTCATGTTTCATTTTGTCCAACTAAAATGGATTATGTATTTTTTCCCGTACCCATCAAGCAAACATGTATTGAAAAATGGTGTCAACTCCAAAATTTTCTTTTCTGTTTCTTTCTTTCCTTTCTTTCTTATTTCTTTCCTTCCTTCCTACCTTTTTTCTCTCTTTCCCATTCTTGTGGGTTGAACTCTGGGCTTCACACATAGTAGACAAGTGCTCTACCACTGAGCTGTACCCCAAACCTCTTTCCACTTTGGGACAGGGTTACACAGGTTGCTTCTGACCCCAATTCGTGATCCTCTTGCCTCAGTGTCATTTGCTATTTGGACATTTGCTATTGTGCCTAGCTCTCTTTTATGTTTTTAAAATGCTTCTCTGCATTTATTTATTCTATCTTTGAAAGGACTGTACATTATGTTTCTTGTTCTCAAAGCCAATAACTCTGTATTAATTCTTCAAAATATCCTCATATTAATAGGCAAGGACAACAACAGTACCAAGCTCTACATAAAACATGTTTGAAGCTGTTGCTGCCATTACCATTCTGTTCAGAGAAATTTTGCCATTACTGGGCATTTTAATTTCATCTTTCTTTCCCCTGATATTCAAAGGCATAGAAACAATGCTTTGACGGAGGTGTTAAATGACATCACAGAATAGTTAGCAGATGGGAGTGGTGTGGGAAAATAGCAGAGATGGATTTTGATTTATACATAGAATTGATTGCTAGAATTTGGTAGTGCAAAAGCATCTAATTTACAGTTAAATTATAATAATTAAACTGTTAAGGCTTTTGCTTTGGAAATAATGTAAAACATAACTTTGCTATTCAGTAATATCACATATTTCTCCTAATAAAAGAGCGCCTGAAACTTTACAATTTAGGTAAATCACTGTCAAAATTCTAATTGGAAAGGAAACTTACAAAGTAAAATGAAATTTTAGGTCATTCAAAATGGAAAATGAATTATATTGGCACATTTATTCATGGAACTATTCTTTGCAGAAGAAAATGTCAGATGGGAAGTAATCTCAAATGGTTTGTTCATGATGTTTTGCTTCTTTTAGGTCTCTTTAGCATTTTCACCATTTACACCTTCAACTTCATCTTTACATGAATGACCACCATATTTAATCCTAATCTGTCTCAGGGGGGTCTACATTTGGAATGAACTGGTGGATATTTCACTCTGTCTGTCACTTCAAATGTATCCTTGGCCAGCGTTATTATTTCTCCTAAGTACTAGGTACTTCCAAAGCCACCCAGGCATTTATAGCAGCCACAATGGTATATTTATTATTCTTTCTTCTTTCATTAGTTGAGTCATTCCTGGAGGAAGAATTGCATCTCTTTCTGTATCTCTGGAGTCTCAACAAAATTCTACAACATTATACTAGCTTCATAAAGTTTTGTTAAATTGAATTAAATAGGTTTTAGCTGAAATCAGTTTATTAATATGCTTTCAAACATGTAGGATACTTGGCTCCAACCAAGTTTTCTGGTTCAGTGGCAGGTTTGTGGTGTAAACCAGGAAGGGATATTTTTAACTACCATCTTCATGTGATTTTTGAAGTTCCTGGATCACACTTTGAGGGAATTTAATTTTGTAGGATATAGACAAATAGGCATAATCCAAATTCTGGTATGATCAATTACTTAGCATTTTGATTAAATTTCTCATTACCATGTTGCTCTTCAAGTATACAATTCATATAAAATACTGAGTACAGGGCCTGGCACACACTGTGTTCCAAAAATATTAGCCACGATTTATATCTTTTTAAAACTATTGCTCTGCTTTACCTTTGTCACTCAGGTTGTTATTTATATTTTTCACATGTGACTTAGGCTTTCATTCATACCCTGCATTTAATAATGGTTGCACTTTGCATTATACCTGTTGCCTTTTTGCTGTCTCTAGTCCCACTGTCATGGGTAATGGTAATATAATTTAACTTGAGTTCATAATCATTCACTGAGAACCTACATGTAGGCTTTTTGTCAGGTAATGAAGATGCAAGGACAACAGATATGATCTCAAGGAATGGACAATCCTCCATTGGATGGGAAAGGAAAGAGCATGCTTCTAATACTCTCATGATGTGATCATTGTAACAGAGGAGCAGCAGGTTCTTTGAGACACAGATAAAAAATGAAAGGGCCCCACAGGATTTGAAATTTTTTATGTTCCTAGTGATTAGAAACTGAAATTCTCTGAGATTCCACTAAATAAGAGAAGACAAGTGGCTGGTAACTTATGACACAGAAAAGAAAAGTGGAAGCAAGCCCTGAGGGAATATGGCAGATAGATAAGACCTCCATCCTAGCTAGGGGATAAGGAGAGCCCAGACGCCTCCTTCCAATCTTCACTGCAATATAGACTTTATATAGAGAGTTTAGGATCCCAGCTCACCACCCATGGCACCAGCAAACAAAAATCATAAATATGCAGTAAACGTCCTTTCTAATAACTCTAAAAATGTACTTGATTAAGAAAGACAGCATAGACGTTCCTCTGCTCAATGTTCTTTACAGGGAATTAAAGTAGAGCAACACAGAAAATTCATAGATGTAGTTTTACATGTCCCATTTTTTGAGATCATGAAAATGGGTAGAATTTTTGTAAGTGTTTTCATTTGCATGAAAAATTAACAACCAAGGGTTCCTTGTGTGAGGACAAAAGCATACCATTAAAACGATCAATAGACTCTGAGAAAGAAAAAAAGAAATTCCACATTGCTAGAAGAGAAACATTGTGTAATATATCTTTCCAGAGCTTCTAAGGCCAATAGGATGCATGAGGGATGGAACAGATTGTTTAAAAAGCTCTCTGTTTTGGTGTCCTCAACATTTCTTCAAGATATTTTTCCTTGTATGGGCAGCTGATTGGGTGACAAATGATTACATCTCCATGAATGTCAACTTTTCTATTATAAAATGTCATTCTTTTATATGTTTGAATTTTTGAAAATGTTTTTTATTGATCCAACCTCTGTCAAAATCTCATCTAAATAAGGCCTTTAGCAATTGACCAATCTCTGTCAAAATCCCACCTAAATAATGCTCAGTGAATCTCACATTAACAATAATTAAATGCACAGTGATATCTGGTTGAAAGAGCCCAGGTCAAGAATCCACACAGACAACCTGGTGCTTAGTGGCTATGTGATGCTGGAACAATTAATTCACCTCTTTAAGCCTCATTTTTCTGTAAAGTGAGCATGCTAATGACTAATACAGGATATTTTGAGGATAAGAGATAATCTTTTATGATTTTCACTCCGAAGTCAGTATATAGGTGTTATAGGATGAATATATGTTGTTGGTGATGTTGTTAGGTCCCATCTAGTTGGGTCTGACTCATAACAACCCTATATACAACCAAATGAAAAACTACTTGACCCTGTGCAAGGCACAAGATCTTTTATGTACAAGCCTGTTGTTGCAGCTACTGTGTCAATCCATCTAGGTAAAAGTCTTCCTTTTTTGTTTACCCACCACTTTCCCAAACAGGATGTCCTTCCCTATGAATTAGTCCCTTCTGACAACATGTCCAAAATATGTCAGATGCAGTCTAGGCATCTTTGTTTGTAAGGAACACTCTGGCTACACTTCTAAATTTCATATGTTAAAGTTCTAATTCCCAATATGATAATATTTGGAAATGCGACATTTGAGAGGTAATTTGATTAGATTAGGTCATAAGAGTGAGACAGTGATGGAGTCAGTGCCATTATTAGAAAAAAGGATCTCTTCCTACTGCTGCCCCCAACATAGGATACCAAAGAAATCATGTGAGCACACAGTGAGATCTCAGCCTTCTGAAGGCCAGAAAGAGGGCTCCTACCATGGAACAAATCTGGCACCTTGACCTCAGGAGTTCTAGCCTCTGCAATTATGAGAAATAAATGTCTGTTGTTTAAGCCAGTCAATTTTATTGTTAAAGCCCAAAGTAACAAAATGATGAACATATATATATATATATATATATATATATATATATATATATATATATAACTCATAATAATCAGAATCCTAAAATGTCAAATATGAAAGAGAACCAATTGATTATTTATTCCAATTTCCTAACTTTATAAGTAAGAAAATGAAGGTCAGAGGCTTATCTGTTACTTGCTTTTATCCCTAGAATATAGTTTCAGGCCTGATAAACACTCAGTGATATTTGTTCAGAGTTAAATGAATGTATGTGTGAATCAAAAGATAATGGTTCTGAAATGTTAATAATGATCTCAAGTCTTTTTTTTTTCTGCATTACGACTGCATGTTCTGGCTATCTCTGGACTTAGATCTATCTCCAAAGATGCAGATGTGTTTTTCTGTTTTACCTTTTTTCATTTCGTTCCTCTATTAACCACTATTTCCCATATTTGCAAGTGTCAGGTATAATAAAACTTTTTCATATAACTTTTTTTTTTATGGTACTGGGGGTTGAACGCAGGGCCTCGTGCTTGCATGCTTTGCAAGTGCTATACAACTGGGCTGCATCCCCAGCCCTTTTATTTTTTTTTAACTTTTTGAGACAGTGTCTCGCTAAATTATGAAGAGTGCCTTTGGTCTCAACTTTGTAATCCTCCTGCTTCTACCTCCTGAGTCGCCAGGATTACAGGCATGTGCCATTATTTCTGGCCTTTCATACAACTTTATCTCACTTAATCTCATTAAAAAATTCTTTCATGTGTTTTTATCCATTGAATTTTACTGACGCCACCAGTCAGGCTATGATGAGGAAGTGCTTTCCTCCACATGGGGCCCTATAAAGGGACAGTCAAGATGGTGTCCAAGGTCTATTTTACTATAGAAGTCATACTTTGTGATAGCATCACCTCACTTTCCTACCTTAAAGCATATTTTATTTTATTTTCTACCTATTCATTGCATTTTCCATATTAGCATGGTTCATTCCATCAGAGAAGATAAATTTTAGAATTTCAGCCCCAGTCTTTTAAGTAACTTTAAAAAAAAAATCTACTCAATGTTTTTGAGAAAGGCACTTACAAGAGCAAAAGACACAGATGCAATATAGTAACAGAACAAAGCTTTACAAATATTATTTGTGTCCACAAACAATACAACCACTTGAGATTTTGTTTTCTTTTTTTCTTTGGGGGTGTGTTTTATCACATACAGACACAGCACCATATTAAAAAGACACAACACAGTCTTCCTGTTAAGTAGCCAGTATATGTTGTTTCTGTGTTCATATTTCCTTCTAATTGGTTCCTTCTCAGCTTCCATCTTCAATTACTTATGTCTGTTCACTTAGCCTTAATTTTTGTTTTCTAGGTGGACTTGATGCTACTTGCATCTGGACCTAAATCAGACTACAAAGAAACCAGATCCAGGGATTACTGCACTTGCTATTTAATCTCTCACTGTAGCATAGAACTATTTCAGCATCATTGACTGAGTTAGCAATGATTTTTTTGACCAAAGGGCCTTTCCTGATGTTTCTGAAACTATTTACTGTCTAAACAGAATGTCAGCTCTCTTCTTGAAGCTGATGAAAATAATACTATGTTGGCAGAGTTTTGAAGTATTGATGTAGACCCTGCTCTATTACCTGCTTGAAAATTGTTCATGTCCCTGTTATTTTGCACATGCATATCAAGTTGGAACTAATCTTTATCATTCTAAGGAGCTGAATGATTCAATTGTACCCAAGATGTGAAGCAATGCTTGAAAGAACTCATCTCCAAGCCTTTAAAGTATATTTTTCAAACCAAGCTATTCATTTCCAATATTGCTGAAACCAAATGATCCAAATGCTTCCTTTTTCATTGCAACATCTGCTTTCTCAAGTTCACCTGCTGTATACACAATTAAGGAGCAGAGAGGACACATACCGAAGAGTGGACTCAACAGTATCTTCATCAATAAGAAATTTTCTCAAACAGAATGCTACATATCTAACCTGTTAATAAACAAATAAAAATAACATACAATGTAGATATAACCTATAATGTATATTGAAACCATGAGCTTTGGGCTAACACAGTTGGTAGAGTGCTGTGCTCTCTGAGGCCCTGGGTTCAATGCACAGCACTGCATAAAATGAGAGAAGGACATGGCAACCCACTCCTGAAGTGATTGGGAAAAAACAGCCATTGAAAACTCTATGAATAGCAGAAAAGCACTGATATAGTGCCAGGAATGGCACAGTGTCGAGGAGTGTTTTGTTCTGCTGTATAAAGGGGTCTCTATGAGTCAGATCTGATTTGACAGCACCTAACAACAAAATATTGAAACCACAGTCAGTTTTGCTCTAGTGAACATGTGTTCCTAAAAAAATCACCATGCTACAGTTAAATGATAGAAGGATAATTATCTGAAGTAAGACAGAAAGTTGCAAAAACCAGTAAGGATAGGTGTGGTTCATAACACAAGTGGTGAGTTAAAGTAGCTGACAGATTTCAGTTTTGTTCTTTTGATTCACCTATTGATTCTTAAAAATGAAGTCACATATAAGAAAATGTACATTTTGAATTATAGTCATATTATTTCCTAATGCATCAATCATTTTGGCACAAGTTCAAGTTCTGTTTTTTTTAAAAATATTATTACATAACTAGAGACACCATAAATGGTGTCTATCCTAATATATTTGGGAAAAGAGTCTTAGAACCACTAAGACCTTAAAAGCATCTCTTTCTGTAAAGATCACACCAAGTGTTTTTAAAATATAAAAAAAGCAACAACAGTTACATAATCTTGGAAGAAGGATAAGTTAAAACTTTTCTATAAAAGAAGTTTGTAAGATGTATGAAAAGCATTTATATTTATATTTTCTTTAACCAAGTTCAGCATCTAGTAATGTATCTGATGGAAATGAAAAAAGATGGATACCATGATTAATGAACACAGAATTATTCACTGAAGTATTAATTGTAAGAGTGAAATACTAGATGCTGTAATAATGGAGAAATACTCTCAAAGAATTTCACAAGAAAAAGTCAGACTAATGCCAGGTGCAGTGGTTCATGCCTGAATCTGGAGGTAGAGGCAAGAGGATCATAGGTTTGAGCCAAATGCAGCTTCTATAACTTAGTGAGATCTTGACTCAAGATATGAATTTTAAAAGGGAGCTAGGGGTGCAGCTCAGTGGTAGAATGCTTGCAAAACTATGCATGACATCTTGGGCTTATACTGTATTACCAAAAAATAAATAAAATAAAATAAAATAAAGTTCAGACTAACACACACACACACACACACACACACACACACACACGTTGTTGTTAGGTGCCCTTGAGTTGGTATCCGACTGATAGTGACCCTACCTACAACAGGCAGAACACTATTGTCAGTGCTTCTCTGCTGCTCATAGGGTTTTCAATGGTGGATTGATTTTTGGGAGTGGGTTGCCAGGTCCGTCTCCCAGCCTGCAGCACCTGGTGTTCCTAGGAGGTCTCCCACCCAAATACTAACCAGGCCTGATCCTGTTTAGCTTCCACGATCTGACAGGATCGAATGCCAAGGGCTATGGCTGTAGGCACATCATATATATATATATATATATATATATATATATATATACACACACATACATACATATATATTAAAACATAGATCAAATTTTAGCAAAAACTGTAGGAATTAATACTATTGAAATAATTACGCAAATGCATAAAGGTATATACATAATGTTGCCCATTACTGCTTACAATGAAAAAACATGGATCAAATATATATTATAATGACTATATTATTAAAATTAATTAGAATGACTACAAAGTCATTAAAAACTGTACTCTACCACTAAAAATTGTACCAAAGAATGGAACTGGCCCCTGCTGATGTTCGTTTAAGTTAATTTCAGTTTTATCCTAGATTACTATCATGTTCTTTGGTCAGCAAGAGGCTTTGCACAATATGCTTTTAATATTTGAGAGACGATTTTTAATCTTTGAAATCCCCCTCAAATTGTAATTGAATCAAACTTTTATAAAATAAACTTCCCTCTATTTTCCACATAGTGCTGGAGATTTTAATATCAGTTTGATCAATAATACTGCAGATAATGAAATACAGGATCTTCAGAATAGACCTAAACTTTAACCTCGAAACTTTGCTCCCAATACTATTGTAGGCACTGGAGATTCAGCAGACAAGAACAACACAAAATCTCCATCCTCGGTGAGTTTACACTGAAGTGAGATATAACCTAGAAGTAATGATGTTAAGTGATATGAAAAAAGAATAAGCATATAAAAGAGGAGAGAGTTTGAAGAATCGAATGCCAGAGTGAGTGGGACCAGCTATGTTGGTGAGGAGAGATTTAGGAAGTAAGGAGACTTGAGGCAGAAGAGGCAGTAATGCTTGAGGCAGCGATGTGCTCAAAATGCCCAAGGAACAGCAAAGGTGGTCAGAGTGGCTAGAGAAGCTGGAACAAAGGGAAAAATAGACCTGTGCTCACAAAGGCCAGTTCCCTGGGCCTTGTTGACCATTTGAAGAGCGTTTGCTTTTACTTTGAAAGAATGACAACTATTAAAGAGGTTTGAACAGAGAAGTAAGCTAATATGACTTAAATTCATCAAGATCACTCTACTCAACTAAGCCAGGCATTGTGGCTAGGGAGGCTGAGGCAAGAGGATCTTGAGTATGAGGCCAGAGGTGGCCTGAATAATTAGTGAAACTCTCTTTAAAAATATAAAATAAAAAAGGGGCTAGGTATTCAGCTTTGTGGTGGGACGCTTGACTAGCATAACAAAAGCCTTGGGTTCAACTCTCAATACTGAAAGAAAATAAAAGAGGACAGAGTGTAAAGGAAAAGGGATAAAAATAAGGAGATCAGTTAGTAGTTATGAAATAGATCATGGAGGTAGTTGTTGTTATGTTCCATCTAGTCAGTGTCTGTCTCATAGTGACCCTATGCACAACAGGTGTTGTTGTTGTTAGGTGCCATCGAGTCGAGTCCGAAACATAGCGACCTTATGTACAGCAGATCGAAACACTTGCCGAATCTGTGCCAGGCAAACGATCTTATTTATGTTTAAGCATATTGTTGCAGACACTGTGTCAATCCATCTGGTGGAGGGTTTTCCTCTTTTGCATTGACCTGCCACTCTTCCAAACATGATGTCCTTCTACAGGGATTGATCTCTCCTGACTACATGACCGAAATATGTAAGACGCAGTTTGTCCATTTTTGCTTCCAAGGAGCACTCTGGTTGTACCTCTTCTAGGACAGATCTGTTGGTTCTTTTGGCAGTCCATGGTATACCACAATCCAAAGGAATCAATTCTTTTTCTGTCTCTCTTGTTCAATGTCCAGCTTTCACAACCATATGATGCCACTGAAAATACCATGGCATGAGTCAGATGCACCTTCGTCTTCAATGTGACATCTTTGCTTTTCAATACTCTAAAGAGGTCTTTTGCCACAGCTTTTCCTAGAGCAATGCGTCTTTTGATTTCTTGGCTGCTGCTTCCACGGGTGTTGATTATAGAGCCAAGCAAAGTAAAATCTTGGACAATCTCAGTCTTTTTTCCATTTATTGTGAAGTTGCGTGCTGACCCAGTCATAAGGATTTTAGTTTTGTTGATGTTTCGTCGTAACCCATATTGAAGGCTATGATCTTTGATCTTCATCAGTAAATGTTTTAAATCCTCTTCATTTTCAGCAAGCAAAGTGGTGTCATCTGCATAACGCAGGCTGTTAATGAGTCTTCCTCCAATCTTGATGCCACGTTCTTCCTCATAAAGTCCAGCTTCTCGGATTATTTGCTCAGCGTATAAATTGAAGAGATA
>VMDO01008659.1:0-48306 GCA_007922755.1 Pedetes capensis
TCATTTTTCTTGATTGCTGAGTAGTATTCCATTGTGTATATATACCATAGTTTTTTTTATCCATTCTTCTGTTGAAGGGCACTTTGGTTGATTCCATATCCTTGCTATTGTGAAAAGCGCTGCATTGAACATGGAGATGCAGGTGTCTCTGTGGTATGATGACCCATCTCCCTTTGGGTAAATTCCCAATAGTGTTATACCTGGGTCATATGGTAGATCTGTTTTTAGTTTTTTGAGGTACCTCCATATTGATTTCCACAGTGGCTGCACCAATTTACAGTTCCACCAACAATGTAAGAGTGTTCCCTTTCCCCCCCAACCTCGCCAGCATTTGTTGTTGTTTGTTTTATTGATCCTGGCCATTCTTACTGGTGTAAGGTGAAATCTCAGAGTTGTTTTGATTTGCATTTCCCTAATGGCTAGGGATGTTGAGCACTTTTTCATGTGTTTCACAGCTTTACGGACCTCTTCATTTGAGAACTGTCTATTCAGTTCCTTTGCCCATTTATGTATTGGGTTGTTTGTTTTTTTGGGAGTTTTTTTCTTGAGTTCTTTATAAATTCTAGTAATTAGACCTTTGTCTGATGTATAAAATGCGAAGATTTTTTCCCATTCCGTGGGGGTTTCCTTGACTCTGTTAATTGCTTCTTTTGCTGTGCAGAAGCTTTTTAATTTCATGTAATCCCATTTATCTATTTTTGTTGCAATTTCTTGAGCAATTGGAGTCCTATTAAGGAAATATTTTCCTAAGCCTATATGATGGAGTGTGTTGCCTCTCTTGCCTTCTACAAGTTTTAACGTTTCTGGTTTTATGTTGAGATCTTTGGTATAAACATTCTTAACCTTTTGTTGTGGGATGCTGTTAAATTACTCTGAAACAGACCTTTACAGATCTTGCTGTGAAAATTTGACAGGAGGGACAAGGGGCACATTAGTCTAGAACTAATTATTCTCCATGACTGAAGCAAGCCCCTTCTTCATACTCTATTTGAATGCTCCTAGAATTAGAAGGGGCTGGGATTTAGCTCAGTGGGTAGAGCGCTGTGCTGCAGTCTCTGAGGTCCCAAGTTCAATTCCTAGCACCCCAAAAATGGGAGAAGGGCCTGGCAATCCACTCCCAAGGCAATCCCGAAACAGTCAGCCATTGAAAACCCTATGAGGGTCGCTATGAGTCGGATACCAACTAGAAGGCACCTAACAACAACAACAAGAATTAGAAGGCTTTTAAAGAGGGCATAGAACATATATTCTCAGGCCTGTGTGTGTTCCCAGTGTGTGTGTGTGTGTGTCCATCCAGTCTTTCAGGCTGTTAAGTAATCAAGAAAACTCTCCTGCTGATCTTCACTCTTTTCTGGGTTTATCCTTCCCTGTTCTGTGACATGGAAACTTTTTGAGGTAAGCTAAGATTGGCATCTAACAATAATAACAATAACCAAGATGAACTGCAGAATTTTCTTCAGTCTTACAGTCACTCCTTCAATACCTTATTCTCAACCCCCTGAAGAACATTGCTTTATATATTTTACATGCTTTTATAGTTATTTTTCTGAAGAAAAAAAATTTATTGCCTATTATTCTATCTTTTCCTAAAGTAGAAGTTTGAGGGTTACTTTTATTGTCTGTTGCTTTTCCTTCATGCTATCTTGCCTCATTATCTGCCTGGTTATTTTTTTCAACCTATGTTTTGTCAATCTATTTTTTCAACCTACTTTTGGGGGATTTAGCTTAGTTGGTAGAGTGCTGTTCTATACTCTCTGAGACCCTGGATTCTATCCTCAGTACCAAAAAAATGGGAAAAGGACAGGGCAGCCCACTCCCAAAACAATCCCCCAATCAGCCATTGAAAACCCTACGAATGGCAGAGAAACAATGACATAGTGCCAGGCATGGCACAGTATTGGGGAGTGTTTTGTTGTACATTAAGGTCACTTTGAGTCAGACCCAACTCAAAAGCACCTAACAACATGTAAACTTTCAAAAATGCTTTTTAAAATTATCATACAGTAGCCGGGCGCGGTGGCGCATGCCTGTAATCCCAGCAGCTTGGGAGGCGGAGGCAGGAGGATTGCAAGTTCGAGACCAGAGGCAGTCTGCTTAATTTAGCGAGACCCTGTCTCAAAAAGTAAAAAATGGGCTGGGGGTGCAGCTCAGTGGTCGAGCACTTGCAGAGCATGCAAGCGCAAGGCCCTGGGTCCAAACCCCAGTACCACAAAAAATAAATAAATAAATAAGATAAAAAATTAAAAAAAAATTAAAAATCATATAGTAATATGGAAATTTTATGTAGGCACAGAGTCCTAAGAGTTTTAAAACATATATTCACGTAACTACCATCACAATCAGAATACAAAAATTCCATCACTCTATACAACTTTCAAGGGGGCTAGGGTTTAGCTCAGTTGGTAGAGTGCTGCTCTGTGCTCTCTGAGGCCCTGGGTTCAATCCCCAGCACCAAAAAAAAAAGGGGGGGGAGAAGGATATGGCAGTCCACTCCTGAAGCAATCCTGAAACAATCAGCCATTGAAACCCCTATGAGGGTTGCTATGAGTTGGACCCAATTTGAGGGCACCTAACAACAACTTCCTTCCAGTATCTCTTTATTGTCATACTCTCCCCTAACCCTGGCAAGCATTGGTCATTCTATCCATCATTATAGTTTCCTTTTTTTAATAATGTCATCATAAACAGAATTATACAATAGACAGCCTTTTGAGACTGACTTCTTTCACTCAGTATAATGCCTTTGACATTGACCCATGTTGATGCATTTACCATTAATTTGCTCCTTTCAAAATACTGTCTATCAATTCACCCACAGCAGAATATTTACACTATATCCAGTTTTAGCAATTATGAATAGAACTGCTATACCCATTCACATAGATGCTTGAGTGAACATGAGTTTCTATTTTTCTAGGGTAAATCCTGAGCAGTGAAATTGCTATGACACATACTAAGTGTATCCTCTATAACAAACTTCCTGTTTTCCAGAATGACTTTAACATTTTACATCCATCCCCAACAGAAATGTATGAATTCCAGTTGCTCCGTATCCATACCAAGATTTGGTATTATCTGTTTAGCATCAAAATAGTTGTACAATGGTTCCTTATTGTGGCTTTAATTTGCATTTCCCTATTAGTCAATGGTATTGAACAACTTTCCATGTGCTTAATTGCCATCTTTATACCCTCTTTGGTAAAGTGTTTCTTCAAGTCATTGCCCATTTTTAAACTGAGTTGTTTTCTTACTGTTGAGTCTTGAGGATTTTTTATATATTCCCAGGTACAAAAACTAGGCTGGATATGTGATTCATATTATTTTCTCCCAATATGTAGGTTGTCTTTTCATTGTCTTAAAAATGGTTTTCACAGAGTAAAGTATTTTAGTTTTGATAAATGCCTGACATCTACTTTTTTCTTTTACCAGGTCTAAGAACTCCAGAGGTAACAAAGAGTTTCTCTAATATTTTCTTCTAATAATTTCACATTTTATACTTAACTTATTTTGAATTAACTTTTGTATACGATGTGAAGCATAGGGTCAAGGTTCATTTTTAAACATGTAAATGAGCCACTATTCAACTTCTTTTTACTGAAAAGACTATCCTTTTTCCTTTGAATCACTTATGCATCTTTGTAAAAAGGAAATCAAATGGCCTCATTCATGTGGGTCCATTTCAGGGTTCTCTATTCTATTCCATTGATCTATATGCAAATTCCTTTGTGAATCCAATACTATAAATTCATGGTAAGTCTTAATTTGAGTAGTGTCATCCTTCTAACTTTATTCTCCATTTAAAAAGCTATTTTAGCTATTTGTTTCCTTTGATGTACATATAAATCTAATAACCCATTTGTCTTCATTTACAAAATATCCTGCTTTAATTTTTATTGGCATTGCATTAAATCTATAGATTAATCTGGGGACACCTGACATTTTTACTCTGTTGAATCTTCCAATCCGTGTACATAGTATGTCTCCACTTATTTAGATTATCTTTGATTCATCTCATCAGTACTTTAGAGTTTTGTATATATTTTGTTAAATTTGTACCTATGCATTCCTTCTTCCCCTCTTCCTCTTCCTCCTCCTTTGCTACTATAAGTGGCATTCTTCCAGAGTTTTCCCTTTTTTTTTTTTTTGGTGGTACTGAGGGTTGAACCCAGGGCCTCGCACCTGCATGCTCTGCAAGTGCTGAACCACTGAGCTGCACCCCCAGCCCATTTTTTACTTTTTTGAGACAGGGTCTCGCTAAATTACGCCGACTGCCTCTGGTCTCGAACTTGTGATCCTCCTGAGCCACTGGGATTACAGGCATGTGCCACCGCGCCCAGCACCAGAGTTTTGCTATTTAATTGTTTATTGCCAGTATAATCTGCTAAACTCATTTGTTAGTTATAGGAGTTATTTGTTATTGTTGCTGTAGAACCCATGTGACTTTTTACATATAAAATATTATCCATTAATAGGGACAGTTTTCTTTCTTTTCAATTCACTTGTCTTTTATTTACTTCTTGCCTGTCTTTAAGTCTAGCTAAAGTTTTCAGTTTAATGTTGAATAAAAATGATGAAAATGGATATACATACACTATTTTCGATCTTAGGGACAATATATTTGGTCTTTTACTGCTGAATATAATGTTAGCTATAGGTTTGATTTTAATTTTGGTTTTGTGACCAGGTTGAGGAAATGGTTTTCTTTTGCTAGTTTGCTGAGAATTTTCACAGTGAATGTTGTACTTGGTCACATGCTTTTGCAACATCAACTGATATGATCACATGGGTTTTTTCCCCTTCCTTAGGCTATTAATGTTAATCAACTCTTTAATAGTGCCTTCCTGGATACACTCACTTTTTCATGGTGTATTGTTGTCATTACATATGGCTGGATTTGACTTGCTAATATTTTATTAAGAATTTTTTTCCCTTTATGTTTGTTTTAAATCAGGTTAATGGTGGCCACTTAAAATGACCAGGGAAGTTTTACTTCCTCTTGTATTTTCTGGAAAAGATTCTGTAGAACTGGTGTTACATCTTGTTTAAATGTTTGGTAAAGTTTGTCCATGAAATTATCTGGGCCTGGAGAATTCCTTGGGGGGAAAATTTAAACTGTAGATTCAATCTTTTCAATAGGTATAGGACTACTCAGGTTATCTACTTCATCTTGGATGAGTTTGTACCTTTCGAGGAATTAGTTCTTTTCCTGTAAATTGTCAAATTTATGTCTATAAACTTGTTCATAGTATTCCAATATTATTCTTTTATTCTTTCTCTATAGTGCTACACCCTTCTTATTCCTGATATTGGTATTTTACATCCTTTCTTTTTCTTTGTCAATCTTTCTAAAGATTTAAAATTTTGACTTTTTTCATAGAAGCAGTTTTTTGCTTCATTGGTTTTGTCTATTTTGTTTGTTTTAAATTTCACTGAATTCTGTTTTATTTTTCTTCATTCTGCATGTTTTTGATTTATTTTGTATTATTTTTTTTCTTGGTAGATTTCATTATTGAGTTATGACCTCTTTTCTCGTCTACGCATTTAGTGCTCTTAAGTTTCCCTCTAAGTGTTACTTTAGCCACATCTCAAAAATTTTAATACATTGTATTTTTATGTTCTTCCAAAAATGTTTTCTAATTTTTCTTGTCACTATTTCTTTCACTTGTTATTTTAGATATTGTTTAATTCTTAGTTATATCAGAAAACATAATTGGTATAATTCCAATTCTCTCATTTTTAAGTTTGTTTTATATCTCAAGATATGGTAATTATCTATATGTACAAGAAAATAATATGTATTCTGTTAATGTTGAGTGTTCCATAAATGTCAATTAGGTCAAGTTGGTTGACAGTATTATTCATATCTTCTATAACCTTGTTGATTATCCTTCTGTTTTATCTATTACTAAGAGTGGAGTGCTGAGGTCCCCAACTACAGTTGCAAAATTATCTATTTCTGCTTTTAGTTCTGTTAAGTGTTTCTGTTTCATTTTGTTGTGTTTATGTGCTTTGTTTGTCACAGGATATTACTACACAGCACAGGCTGGCCTCAGACTCATAACCCTCCTGCCCCGGCGTCCTGAGTGCTGGGGTTACAGTTGTGTATCACGGCACCCAGTTTAGCTCTGTAACTCTATTATTCATGGCATACATATTTAAGACTTATACACTTTTGATGAATTGATCCTCTTATGAATATGTAATATTTCTCTTTAATCTTGGTAATGTTCTTTGCTCTGAAGTCTACTTTGTCTGATATAAAAATAGCCACTCCAGCATTGAGACGTTTGCATAGTCTACCTGTTATCAACTACCTTCTTTTTACCCATCCACATTACTTATTTAAAGTTTCTAGTAGACTGCAAATACTTAGGTTGTTGGGGTTGAACCCAGGGCCTCACACAAGCTTTGCAAGCGCTGTACCACTGAGCTGCACCTTCAGCCCCATTTTTTTCCTTTTTCTCTTGAGATAGGGTCTTGCTAAGCTATGCAGGCTGCCTCTGGCCTTGAACTTGCAATCCTTCTGTCTCCATCTCCCCAGTCACTGGGATTATAGGTGTGTTCCACTGGCACCTGGATATTTACTGGTATGTTTAAATTAAGGTCTACCATTTTATTGTTTGTTTTTCTGGAGTTTTTTTTCCTGACATTTTAAAAGAGATTTTGTTAAATCCTCTTTTTGCCTTTTGTTGCTTTCTTTTGGGTTGACTGTTTTTTAGTCCATCTTAATTAAACTATTATGATTTTGGCTATATCTCTGAACAATTATTTTAGTGGCTACTCCAGAAATTCTAAAATACACACTTAACTTTTCAGTCTACTTAGAATCTGGTGGAATCTACCACTTCAGAACTACTTCAGTTGGAATATAGAAACACTACAAACACATAGGTCCCTTTAACTGCCTTATCATTGTTGTTGTTGTAAGGTGCTGTTGAGTCAGTGTCCGACTCATAGTGACTACGTACAACAGGCAAAACAGTATTGTTAGTGCTTCTCTGCTAGTCATGGGGTTTTCAATGTCTAATTGATTTTGGGGAGTGGGTTTCCAGGTCCTTCTCTCACGCCTACAGCACTTAGTGTTCCCAGGCGGTCTCCCATCCAAGCATTAACCAGGCCTGACCCTGCTTAGCTTCCGAGATCTGATGGGGTATGGCTACAAGCTACCTTATCATAGTTGGGTTATATATCATCTCTACATGCGTTGAAAGCTCATCAGATGTTATAATTTTTTAATTTCAGCTGTCAGACATGTTTTACAGAACTCAAAAGGAAAAGAATGGTCTATTATATTCACCCAGATATATACAATCTCTTGTTACTCTTCCCTCAGTTCTGATGTTCCACGTTACCTTTTGGTATCATTTCTTTTCTGTTTGAAGATCTTTAGTAACTGTTTTAGGGCAGGTGTACTGGCTGCAAATTCTCTCCGTTTTCTTTACTGGAGAATGACATTATTTTAGTTTTGTTCCTGAACGACATTTTCTCCGAAAACAGAATTTTGGGTTGTCAGTTCTTTTCTTTCAAATAATGCTGTGCTGCTTCCTTCTTGACTATACATTTTCTGGTGAGAAATCTGCAGTCATTCGAATTATTGTTCCTTCTAGATGATACATCATTTCTTCTGGCTGCTTTCACAATTTTTTCTTTGCCTTTAGTTTTCAGCAGTACAATAACGTGTACAAGAACAGATTAGTCTGGTTTACCCTGTTTGAGATTTGCCTGCCTACTTGGATGTCTAGTTCTATGCCTTTTGCCATATCTGGCGAGTTTTCAGCATTATTTCTTGAAGCTTTCTTTTTCTTAAGTACTCTACTCTTTCTCCCTTCCTTGAACTCTAACACAAATGTTAGACCCTTTGTTATTGTTTCTCAAGTCATTGAAGCTCTGTTCATTTTTCTATCTTTGTTCTCTATGTCCCAGTTGGAAAATTTCAAGTATTTTAATTTTCAATGTTAAAACTTCCATCTGTTTCTTTTTTGTACGTTCTGTTTCTTTGCTGATATTTTCTACTACAAGGATGTTTGTGATTGCTTGTTCAGGCATAGTTATAATGGTTGCTTTAAGTTGTTAACAGAACATTCCAACATCTGTGTCATCTTGTCATTGGATGTGCTTTTTCCATGTAAGCTGACATTGCTATGGTTTTTCACTTGCCAAATAATTTTGGATTCTACTTTCAATATCTTGACTAATGTTATAAAATCTTGAGTTTTGCCTACATCCCATGGCAAATATGGTATATGGGCTTTAGCAGGCAACCAACATGGTTAGGTGCAGGTTGCAAGTTACAACCCACCACGGTTACAAACTGGTTTAGTTTTCAATGCTTCTGCAGGACTAATCTGATCTGAAACTGGCACGTGTCACTTAGGGACCAGTCTAGAATATAGGTGGGGCCTATCCTTTAGCTCAGTTCTCAAAGTTTTTTAAATGCTAACTAGGATGTACACACATCCTGGGGGTGCACCAGAAGTTCAGCTTGATGGGGTTGCTTTCCCAAGCTCCTCCCTCTCTGTGCCCTCCCTAGTATTTCCTGGTTCCCTTGGACTTCCTGCTCTGACTCTCTGGCTAGAGACTACCCAATTTCATAACTATCCCAAGGAGGCGCAGCCCATAGAAAACAGAGAAAGAAGAAAAGCAACAGGTTTAGGGTCTGTGCTCCTAGAGTCTGGGCTCCCCTCAACAAAAACGAAGGCTCTCCCCTCATGTGGTTTTTCCTGCTGCAGGCCCCTGTTAACTGCTGCTGCCCTACAGAATGGTTTGGGGGCTGGAGCTCTGCCCTGTCACAGTCTCTCCCAATGGACCCTGCCTGCACCAGTGCAGAGCTTCAGCATGGCCACCCTGGGGGTCTGGACTTTGCATCCCTTCTCTCTACCTGGTGAGACAGCTGGAGCCACATTCAGCCTCCCCTGCAGGAGTGGGAGGTGCCCCCAGGGGAAAAGGGATCAAGACTGGGCTTCCACGCCTGGGCCCTGCCCTCCACTGACCCTGATGATTCTCCACTGCCTTCTGATTTCCAGTGCCTTCAAGAGATGATTTTAATAACTTGTCAAACTTTTCTGGTCATCCTCTATGGATAATTAATCCAAATTAACACATCTGTTGCCCTGTTCTCTTTAAAAACAAAACCAAAAACAAACAATCAAAAAACCAGATACAGAAACTGGCTGTGAAGGACTTCCAGAGGTCACTCAGTACATACATGAAGGATGAGGGCTTAACCCACATACACACTGTCCCTTACACTGTGAAATTTTTATAGGGGACTTTCTTCTTGTTGGGGGCTATGTATGGTACAGTGAATAGGTAATACATGAGTATATTCTTATTTTAATAGTGACTCTTCTGGCTAGACACCCACGGGTGATACCTATAATCCCACATGGGAGGCTGAGGCAGGAGGATCACAAGTTCAAGGCCAGAGTCCACTTGTACGATTTAGGAAGAGGCTATCTCAAAAAACAAACAAACAAACAAACAAACCAAAAAAAAAAAGTGAATCTGCTAGATAAGGCTGCCGGCCCCTGACCTCTCAGGCCAACCTGGGCCCATCCCCTTGATCAGAGAGCACCTCATCTCAGTGTGTGGTTCCCTGGGGTTTTACTACCAGGCTGACCCTTGTCCCATGGTAACTTATCTTGAAAGTATGGAAGTGACTAGAAACACATGGCAGGAAGTCATAATTGACTTGCAAACATTTTTCATGAATGTAGCATCATGGTAGGCCAAGTTATTTCAGTAGCAGCTCTTTCCTGCCAAGTGATAAGGAATTTAACCTTAAATGACTATTTCTGGCCTCCCAAAGCACCATAAAAATCAAGACTTAACTGACAGTGTGAAGGGCAGGTTTACAGTTGTCCGTGTGGACAGGTGCAGATCAACAGTACTGATCATTGTTTAGGGGGACAATGGAGAATAACCGAATTGGCCTCCCCCACCCCACCCCTCATGCAAAGCGGGCCCCAGAGGGCGCGCACGCCACAGGTGTACTGCAAAGTGCGAAGGTCAGGTGCAAGGTTACTAGATGGCACTGAGCAGAGAGGGGCACAGAGCCCATCAGCACGCACCTGTGCAGCTGACCGCACCTGCATAGGGGAGATAACAGGGCCGACTTCGACTGATGCTGCCTCAACTTGATGGATCCAATGGGAACGAGGGAGAGATGGGGACATGGCCCCATACGCTGCCCTGAGCTTTAGGGTGATGCTGCGGTACGGCCCCTTGCACAGCACTGAGCACCCAATGCACACCAGCAGAGGGCTGCTCAAAAGGAAGCCCAGGGGTTACCCAAGGAGGGGCTGGGGGCCCTGGCTGCTCCTACCTTGGCTGGCTTCGGGCTGCAGGGAGCTTAGAGGAAGCGGGGGCGACGACTCAGCAGCATCCGCTGCTGGGTGCTCAGCCACGGGACAGATGATAAACCACCTCTTCCCCGTGTGCAGGACTGAGAAGCAGAACATAAACAGAGTGCTGAGAGGGAGCGAGTGTCTCCAGACAAAGTGAGCCCTGTCCCCACACCAGGCTTCCCATCCGGGGCTCCAGGAAACTCAGGTGCACCTGTTGGATTTTCTCCTGAAGGGCCTGGGCAGGGAACCCAAATTCCCACTCAGAATCCTAACCTGCTTCCCTCCAGGACACAGGTGGTCCCCAAAGAGGGAGCGCTTTCATCTGCTCTCCTCTTGCCCAGAGGGACAAGGGGTGGGCAGCCAGCCCGGGGCACCTCCCTGGCAGCCTGAGGCTCTGAGGTCCTAGGGTGCCCACAGCACCAGCATTGGAGGGTCCTCGGACAGGACAGCCATTCCCAGCTGGGGAGCCTTGGCACCAGGCCTTCACACAACCGCTCAGGAGCAGTGGCCAAAGCCCTTGCCACTATGTGCAGTCGGACCATCAACCCAACGCCTGCCACCAAGCACAGAGGGACGCTGGTGGCTGGCTCTCCCGGGAGGCACACGACTCTGACAGGTGGGGGCAGACTCACCATTCTGCTGGTACACGGGGGCGTTTGCTTGGGACTGTCCGCTCTCCTGCGGGAGGGCGAGGGATGAAGTCAGCGCGACCTGCTCTCAGCGAGAACGTACTGCAGAGCTGCCTGCTGGGCTAAGGGCCACCCTCCCCTCGCCACTGCTCCCCGGGGACCTGGGCTCTTACCTCCCCCAAGGCCAGGCCGCAGGTGCCCGGGTGCGGCGGGCTGGCCCCCACATCGGAGCCATGGTCCGCATCTGCATCCTCGCTCAGCATGTCCTCTGCCTTGTCCATGACGTCCTTCATCTGCTCAATGAACGTCTCCCGCTCGGCCGGCAGGATGAAATCGTGCTCCACCTATGAGGGACGTGAGGCTGCTGTGGTGACCACTCCCAGGGTGCAGCTGCGCTGGGACTGTCCTGTGGATCTCGGCCTTGTCCCAGGCCCGGGGGCACGTCCCCACGTGGGCTGCATGGTCCAGTGACAGATGCGATAGCCCCGGGAACAAGCAAGGGCAACTAAGCCTGAGAAAGACCCTGGCCCCTGGGACACCTGCCTGGCACTGTCTGGCTGGGAGGCCCAGGCCAGTCTGTCAGGTCCATGGGATCAAGGGGGCCACAGGTACGAGAGGAGAGGAGGTGGGTTTGGAGTATCGTGGAGAAGGGAGGCCGCAGCATGGATAGCGAGGCTATGCACACAGGGTACCCATGCGACCTCTCCACACCTGCGCCCTTCCTCTGCCAGCCTCAACTTCTGGCCTTCAGCTCTGGCCCTGGCACAGGGGTGCATACAGCGTAGTGTCCAGAAGTGGCCCTTCCGGGGCTCCTGGCAGCATCTGCTTCCCCAGTGGCGTCCCTGAGAGTCGGTCACGGCCGTTCTCCACGTGAACATTTGCCCAATTGAAGCTGACGCTCTCTCTGTGAGCCCACGCTGTTTTAACCAGAAATCTTGAAACTGGCCTTCTCATAGGTCATCTCCAACAGAGACTCCACCCCCACAGCCATGTGGCTCCCGCAGCACTGAGTCCAGACAGAAGTCTCCAACAAAGTCAGCCAGGCTGACCTGACACTCAGTGCTGAGGGGCAGCAGATCCCTGGGTCCCAGTCTTGCTCGTGTCTTGCACATTGGAACCTGATGTCCCAGCAGGAGGCCGTCCCTCTAGAAAGTAACGTCCACCCACGTTGGCTGCAGGCCTCCTGACAGGCTGAGGCTGAGGCCAAGCATCGTCCATCCCACACCACCCACAGGCTCCTCACTGTGCTGTCCCCACACGTGGGTACTCTCCCCATCCAGTCAGCACCAGGGGCAGTGAGGACAGCCAGGCCTCTGGCCAGTGAGGGAGGGCAGCCAGCAGGCCAGAGCTCAGCAGGACACAGCCATCGTCCACAGGGCTCACGTGGGCACACAGCACCCTGCTCATGCCCTGCTCCACGGTGCGCTTCACTACTCAGGCAGGGACGATGCAGCGCATCTCAGAAAACCACACAAAGGGCTGCAGGGAGAGCAGCCAGGCCCTCACCCAGGCACCCAGGGTCCAGTTTCTGACCCCTTCAGGCCACAGCACTTCCTCCCACCCACACTCTGCAGCCACCCCGATAACTGGGTCCTGCCAAGGTGTCCTTCCTTCCAGATTTCTTGGGGACGATCCATCTGCCCCTCATAACGAGCCAGTTGCAGAGCAGAGCTCTTCTGACCCCCAGACGCCACCCCTCAGATGAAAGGCTGATCAATGCTGCTTCCTATCACTCTGCTGCTAACTGAGTGCAACAGGTCCGTGGGACGCTGTCCAGGGCAGCGTGCCATGGCCGCCATCAGGGGCCAGTGGCAACACAGAGCCCTGCAAGCAAGAACGAACGCAATGTTCCAGCTCTGTGCAAACCTGAACTACAGCCCCGTAGTGTTTCCTACTAGGTCCGTATTTCTATAAGAAGAAATTAAAAAGATCAAAATAAATTAAAACAGAGAAAAACAGGGTCCAGGTACAACCTGGAATCAATGTCAAATTAATCCGAACAGCCACCGTTCCCCTTTTACTATCAGGCTGGCAAGGGGGTGTTTGTCAGAATAACAAACCCAAGACCCAGCCAAACCTACCAGTGCTGGGACATTTAGGGGTGCCTGGCACCCCACACTTGAGAGGATGGTCCCTTAGGGGAGAGCTTGTCGGAATAGCACCCAGTTCCACAGCCACACCTGTCCTTCCAGTCCAACCACCTGATACCTCTGTTCCCAGGACAGGGTCAGGGGTGAGGAAGAGCGTCGGTGGGCACACCGCAGAGGCCACATATAGACAGCTGTGTTGATGGATGAGATTTGTGTATTAATATATGCTTACTTCGTAAGGGAGTTTTAGATGACTCGGCTTAAAAATGCCCAATTCAAAGCACGAAAATGAGAAGTGGAGTGGTAACAAGCCCGAGGAGAGGCAGAGTTTACGAGGCTCACAACTACATTACAACCAATAAAATAGATGCTCTTCTAGCCAATCTCACCAAAAGAAAAAAAGAAAAGGCCAAAACTGAAAAAATTAGAGACAAGAAAGGAAATAAAATCCAGAAAGTCATCAAGGAAGACCTTGAGAAATCATATTCTCCAAAATACAAAAATACAGAAGAAATGGATAAATTTATTAACACATACGATTTACCAAAATTAAGCCCGGAGAACATAAGCAATCTAAACAGACCCATTATGTACTCCGAAATAGAAAAGGTAATAAAAAACCTCCTAACAAAGAAGAGCCCAGGACCTGACGGGTTCACAGCAGAATTCTACCAAACCTTCAAAGAAGAATTAATACCAGTTCTCCTCAAATTATTTCAAAAAGTGCAAAAGGAGGGAGCACTCCCAAACTCATTCTATGGAACCACCATCATCCTGATACCTAAATTGGGCAAGGACACATCTAAGAAAGACAAATACATCATAACTGCATCGCTGGGCAGACTTGCACGTGGTGTGCAGGCACACAGACACACATAAGAAAACTGCTGAAAACCAGGGACTGGGAACCCACAACTCCTACAGCCATTGTGCTGGGCGGAGCAGGAGGCAGGCGGGCAAAGAAACAGAATCCGCAGGCAGTGCGCAGCTGAAGGCCCAGGGACCACTTCCTAGGCATTCGCTTTATTATTACTCTTCAAGATATGTGAATGCAGGGGCGGAGCTGCTGGTCTACACTGTATGTGAGGAGCCAGCCACATGCTGCTGACAAAGGTCCCTCCCTGGCCAAACTGCAGCCAGGCACCTCCGATGCTCCCCCCAACCAGGCTTTGACCTCAGCCGCTCCTGCTTCAGCCCAGCCCTTAGAATCCCGGTGAGTAAGTTTAAGGAGAATCCCTTGGCACCCACATCAGATCTGACTCCTCACAGCCCCGCTTCGATGTGGGAGCCTGTGACCTGGCCTCAGCAAGGGCCTGAGACATGGGTTTCACAGTGGGTTTCACTCAGCTAAGAAAATGCTGATGTCGCTTCTGGAAGGCAGCTGAGTGGCAGGTGCCACTCTGGAGGGAAAAGGCTAGGGAGTGAGGCCTCCCAGAAGCACCAGCGCAGGTCCACGTGCACCTGTTCCCAGCAGGAGAGGCCCAGGCAGCCCCGCTGACCATCCTGAACGTGAGTAGCTAGAACGCGAGGCATTTGGGCACAGTGTCTCCCAAGATCTGACCATCTAACTGGGCTCAGCATTCTGAGCGGGGCTCGGTTATTTTCCATCTACCAACCCCACCCAACTCCTGTGCTATAAGCCCCAGTGTTCTCTGCTCCATTCGGAAATGAGTCTGTTCTCTCTCCTACCGCAAGAGTCCGGTACAGTCTTCCTGACCATTTCCACAAGTGTCAGAAGAATTTCTTCTCTAACCTTGTGGGGACCATGCCCTGGCCTGGGTTCCAGGAAGGGTTTGTCCAAGGTGTCTGTGGAGCAGACACTGAGGCACAGAACTGTCCCAGGGGCAGCCAGCAGGGCTTTTCCAGGAAGTCCATGTCAGAATCTAAGGCAGCCAAGGCCGGGGTAGGCGAAGGACACGGTCCAAAGCACAGTTTTCTGTTGACCTCCAGAGCAGAACTGTTGAACGCAGCAGTAGCCGCCAGCTACACAGTGCAACTCACATGACTGCATTAAGTTAAATTTTTTTCTTTTCTTTTCTTTTTGTCTTTCTGAGACACAGTCTTACTCTGTAGCTGAAGCTGGCATGGGATGCCCTGTATACCCGAGGCTGGCATACCTGAACTCAGTGACCCTCCTGCCTCAGCCTCCGGAGTGCTGGCATTTCAGGTGTGTGCCACCACACCTGGCGTTGTAACTGAAATTTCATGTTTTGCTCTGTACTCACGCCAGCCCTGCTCACTGCACTTGGTGGCCATTTGGGCTAAGGGGCCACAGTACAGGCCACCAATGCCAGCTGCTTCCTTAGGACATGGTTTCCTCAACTTCCCTTAGGTGTAAATGGTCCGTGCAGATGTCACCCTGTGCTTGTAGATAGGCTAGCGAGTCTGGCAGATGCACGTGGATCCATTTCCCTCATGTCCCTGAGTGTTTTCAGCTGGAAAGTTTCTGAGGCCCAAGACCCCTGCGCTCCTGGCAGGGCCGGGTGCCGGGGACACAGAGGCAGGGACGGAGAAAAACCTGGGAATGACAAGGTGCTCGGGGCAGGATCTGCTCAGGTAGGTTGGGGCAGCTTAGACAGAGGCGCTGACCGAGCGGAGGGACAAGGACAGCGCTCTGACCTGCACTTCTGCTCTGAAGGCTGACAGAGGGCTCTGAGCAGGAACCACAGGACACTCAATACTGGGAAGTCCCTTCCCTTGGCTCACCCGGGGCACCTGTCCATGAGCCCCTGTTTTTCTTCTGAAGGACAGGCTGAGGTGCAGGGACCCCACCCTGGGGACATTATGAACACACCCCTCAGGCTGTCCAGCCACATGCACCCGCAGGGAGACCTTCCTCTCCGGGGACAGCCCCCAGGCGCTGGGCCTGACCCGCAGGCCACCTGGCACCACGGGGAGCCCAGCTCGAGCCTGAGGACCTGGAGGAGATGGCCTCACCCCACCCCACCCCACCCCACCTCACCCCCCCGGGCCCCTGCCTCTCCCCCCCGGGCCCCGCCTCACCATGTACGTGGCGATCTCATCAGGAGCGTCGCCGTCCAGGTCAAACTTGAAGGTGACCATTTTGTGGTTATGCGTTTCTAGCTGGCACTCGACCATCTTGTCCCCAGTGTTGCACACCTGGAGGAGGCCGACGATCAGCTCGCGGAGGACGCCACCCCCGGCGCCCCACACCCCAGCCACTCACATTGAGAATGGTCAGCCGGGGCCGGCTGGCCCTCTCCTGCCGGGAGCGGGTGCGCGTGGACCGGCGGTGGTGCTTCCGGGCAGCCCTGCCCTCCAGCCTGCCCCCTCCAAAGGCTCCCTCGTAGCTGTCGCTCAGCTCTCTTCCAGAAGGGACATCAGAGCCTCCATAGCTAAGTGAACAGCGAGAATGTGAACGCGCCCACAGACGGCCGGCGCGTCCACCGTGGGCATCCCAGCCTGGCAGCTTTCAAGGGTCCAATCCAAAGCTGTGACCTGAAGAGGTGGCAGCCACCCTGTGAAAGGACACTGAGACCCCTCCCCTCCCTGCAGCGCCTGTCCTGGACAGCGCAGGGGCGGCAGAAAGCACAGGGTTCCCAGTTACTGTGTGACCTTGGCCCTCTCAGCCTCTTGGCCTGTGAATCAGACCCGTGTGCCTCAGTTTCCCCATCTGAGTTATAGGAACACAGCAGCTACTTGGAGCTGTTGAGGATGGCAGGACAGTCTACAAAGCATCTATTGCGTGCAGGACCCAGATCCCCAGGAGGGTGGGACCAACAGTCACTTCCCGTAACTCAGTAAGGACAGCCCTGCCTCCCCAGAACACAGGCGCCTGTGCACCAACGATTCTCCACTTACAGCCTCTCCCTGTGAACAGTCCTTAGTGTACAGAGCAGTACCAGGGCCCAGAACCCAGCCAGGAGCCCCCACAACCAGGTTTTAACCAGGGCTGACAAGGACTGAGACAAGATCCCTGAACCTCTACCACGTTGGATTTGGAAAAGGGGGTGACATTTGTTAAAAATCCTGATGGCAGCGGCAGCAGGGGCTGGGCTAAGCTGGCACCTGGGCCTCCACCCTCCACCCGTCCTGAGGCCAAGGCTGGGTGGTACCTGTCACAGCTCTGTGGGAGGCCAGGTGGCTTATCCGGCAAGACCTGCTCCTGAAATAAAACCAGAGTGAAGAGAATGAGCTATGTGGCCCCCAGCTCCCTGCAGCAGGCAGGCGGCACCGCTACAGTAGCTGCAGTCCGCAGCCCTCCCTCCCCACCTCAGCCGCTCTTCCGCCTGCAGCCAGGGGTGCCGCACACACCAGGCCAGCAGGGAAATTTTAATCTTGTTGAAAGGCTTTGTGCCAAGCAGATTCCTCAAAGCTGAGAGTTGCTTCCTTTCCAAAACTGTTAACCCACTTTGATCACCCCTAAAAGAGGACACGCAAGTTTTATAAAATCTTTTCAGAGGCTTTTGTATCCTCACCAAGGGAAAGCATTTTCCAAGCCCGTTTATAATAAAACCCGTGCTATTTTGATGGGGGCTGATGGAAAGTGAGAGGGAAGAACAGGGCTACGTGGCCATCTTAGAGTGCACATCCCCTCCCACAAGCATCCCTCACTCAAGGGCTGGGACCCAGTACTGGGTCACAGTGCTGACCCCAGCTGGCCCCAAGCAGGGGACCAGGGCACACACCTCCTGGGCTGGTTCCACTGTCAGCTGGATGGCTGGGCAGGGGCCGGCAATCACAGGCCCTGTGGGCAGTGGCGGGTTTGCTGGCGGCAGAAGCGTGGTGGCCGGGGTAGGTACACTTTGGGCAGATGCCACCACTGAGGGGGCCAGGGAGCCAGGGAACGTAGGCAGGAGCTCGGAGGCAGCAGGTGGCAGCACATCCGGCAGCGGTGGGGAGAGGACAGCAGGCGGCAGGGGCCCAGCAGGGACGGGAGCAGCGACGTCCATGGTGTACGCAGGCAGGTGGCCCAGCAGGACCTGGGACACAGGGGCAGGGATGCACGCTGGGTGCCAGGGGCCATTTGCACTGAGGGAGGCTGGGCCCAGGCATGTCCATGAGTGCACAGGTTGGGAGGGCAGGGGCACGTCCCTCTCCAACCCACATGCTCCCCCAAGGCGGCTAGGCCTTGTCTCAGAGCAAGCTCAGCATACGGAGTGGGAGCAACAGGGCGGGGCAGCCTACCATCCCTTTCCATGTGAGGCTCCATCTGTGTGGGACACCTAGACCCAGGCTTCTTTTAGGAACCTCTAGCTAAGCCCAGTGCTGGGATTTAGCTCAGTTGGTAGAGCGCTGCACTGCAGTCTGAGGTCCCGAGTTCAATTCCCAGCACCGCAAAAATGGCAATCCACTCCCAAGGCAATCCCGAAACAGTCAGCCACTGAAAACCCTATGAGGGTCGCTATGAGTCGGAAACCCACTTGACGGCACCTAACAACAACAGCTAAGCCCAGGTGTGAAGTCAGAAGGTGATGCACTCAGTAGCCAAGCTGGGCTCCCACCATCCTCCTGGGGCCTTCAATGTCCTGCCCATCTGGCCTTCTGTGTGTCGTGGTCATTCCCCAGTTCCAAGTAAACCTTAAGAGCACTCAGAGACATGTGCCACCTCCCACAGGGTGACCTGGGGTTCCAGCTGGCTTCTCCACTGTGCTCATCTGGCTCTCAAAGCTCTTCAGGGGTAAAAAGGAAGACAAGTGGGGAAGAAGGGTCGGTGGATTTCCAAGTGCCAGGACAAGTCATCCTCTGCCCCACTTGGGGCTGAGAAGGCTGGAAATTCAGAGCTATTTCTCTGCTGCTCAGGAATAGGAACAGCTGCATTCCCTTGGGCCTGCTGGCCTGAGACTCTGTTAGCAGCCTGGGCTGGTCCCAGGCACTGTGCTGCAACCTACAGGCGAACGGACCCTCCTCTCCTGAGCAGACACCCCAGCTGCTGCGGCCAGGGGGCCCTCAGGATCGCTGGCCCAGCTCATCAATACACTTCTACAGCCTCCCAGCAAGACAGCAGGGTGGCTACCAGGCCTGCAGCCACTTGTGAGGAGCCCAGAAGAGCCAGCACCAGGCAGCAGATCCAGAAAATACAGACCAGGCCAGGCCCCTGCTCATGCTCTGTGGCTTCACCATGGTTCCCCAGAAACAGGATGGCCTGGGACTAAGCCAGCCGAGGGGCTGCTGACACCTGCTCGGTCTGGTGGCTCTCAGTAGGGGCATGGGGCTGACAGGCTTCCTTCCACTGGTTTTCCAGGTAAACCCACCCTGCGGGCCAATAAACACTGGCCCTTCCTCCTTGGGCGCAAACCCCTCCGGGACTGAGACCGCGAGCAGTGACGCCAGGGGGACGGAGCACCTACGCAGAATGCGCGTCCGTCCTGCTCCTGACTGCTTGGCACAGACCAAGTACCAGGGACACTCCACCCCGATCCACCCCACTCCATCCCTACCAAGTCAGGAGGAGGCATCTGCCCCACGTTATGGGAGCCCGAGGCTCCAAGGGCAGAGGACAGGCCCTGGCCACAGACCAGTCAGGGCTCCGAGTCAGGGTGAGGCTGAAGGAGAAGACACCTAAGTGGGAGTGCCAGCTGTAGGATCCCTGTGGGGGGAACACCTAGGTGAGGTCCTAGGTCAGAGGGGCTCCCAGGTGAGGGGTGTGGTCCTAGGTTAGGGGACCCCCAGGTGGGAGATGCCCAGGGTGGCTCTTTCTTCCCCTCTGGTCACTTGGCTCTGAGGAGAAGAGCCCAGGAGCGTCACACAGGTGTGCTGCATGGGTTTGTGAAGCCACACAGGAGACCCTTGCCCCAGAGCATGTCCCTTAGTGCCCCAGCAGCTCCTCACGGTCACCTTGGCACTCCATGGGGGTACAGTGCCCTGTCCCACCACGATCACCCTCCAGCCAGCAGCCCATCAGCATCCAGACCCCTCACCTCTCTCCACCTCTTTTCATTTCTGGTAAGGTGCCTCCCCGGGACAAGGGGCTCTGCAGGGGCTGAGCCAGATACATGCACACCCCAGTGCCCACAGAGGGGTCCACACAGGCAGACAGGACGGCAAGGCCCAGCAGCACTGAGAGCAAGGGAGCCCCTGCCCCAGGAGCAGCAGCTGCCAATCCCCAGGCAGGATGGGACAGTGGAACCCCTCGGCCACCTGGACCTCCCCAGATGCTGGACACTGGCTTCTACCGCCCACCTCCAATACCTCTCTTTGTGAGAAGGAACATCCACGGGGCAGAGCTGCCTCCTCACCCAGCCCTAGCAGGAGCCCTGGCCCAAGAATGCTTCGAAGCTAGCCTTGAGGGTCTCCAGGTGCCAGGAGGCAGCCCCAGGCACCCCAGGTGGATTACCTGGCTTCCTGAGGCAGCAGCCGGAGTAGCCTGCTCGGGTAGGTGGACCGTGCTGGGCTGCAGGGGTGGGGGAGGCCCAGGTGGCACCACCTGTGGAGGGGTGGCCCGGAGGCTCTGTACAGTGTGGTGGGGGGACGGCGGGATGTCTCCAGGCACGATCTGTGGGAAGGCTGCAGGGTACACAGGCTGGGCAGGGAGCTGGGCCACTGCGGGATGGATGGAGAGGGCAGCCACGCTCTGAGGGGCCACGGCCAGTAGAGGGATGGTGGCCGGTGCGTTTGGCACAATGGTCTGACAGGGCACAGCCAGGGGTGCTCCGGTGGGATGGGGCAGCTTGACCGCCTGCAGGGGCAGAGCCGGGGATGCAGGCAGCGGGGTGGCGAGACTTGGCAAGATCACGGCAGAAGAGAAATACTGAGGTGTCGGCACAGGGGCCACCTTCGCAGATGGCAGGTCAGCGAGGGCCTGAGGGAGGCCGTCCATTCCCGCCAGGGGGGTGACAGGGGGAACCACAGGCATCGGAGGCATCTGGAAGAGAGACAGCAGCCCGTTGGCTGAGGCCCCCACGGGACCCCACGCAGCATCCTGCAGAGTCAGCAGGATGGTGAGCCCTGGAGGGCGTGGCGCTGCCTCCCGGACAAGTGCACAGCTGCTGTCAAAGGAACCCACACATGAAGAAACAAAAGGAAACCCAGCCCGTGAAACTTTTCAAATAGGAAAGGACACTCGGCCGTCTGGATGTGACCTACTGGACACGCCCTTGGCAGCAGCATAGAAAGGCATCCCTGTGTCCACCCAGAACCTAACTCCTTGGAGGGTTCTCAGTGGTGCCTCCTTTGCTGGCTGAGACAACAATCCCACAGCGTGCATCCCAACAGCAAGAACCCCAGAACTTTCCATGTGCATCACCGTGGTGATGGCTCTGCTTCCCAGGGAGCTGATCCCTAACCTTGCGGGTTTAATGCTTTGATCTCTGACAGCTCTCCCTAAAGCAGAGCCTTCTCATGCCAGCTCAGGAGGCCCACATCATGTCCACTTTTGCACAATTATAAGGCAGCAAAGACACACAAGTCCTACTGTCTGTTTGAAAAGCAACTCAATAACATAGACACCAATGAGCGAGATGATGATTTAACTACACCCCTAAGTTGACCCTAATGTGGGGTCACAAAGACAGCATGGCCAGTGGTGATAGCTAACATAAAAGAATCTTCCAGGGGGAGCCCTTAAATCACAGGAACAACCCCTTGCCCCCAGGTACCGCCATCATCAGAATGCGGCCGCTTCCTGTCCTACCACTGAGCTTACAGCCCAGCCTCGTCACTGGCAGTCTCTAGGATGGCCATGGGCACAGGTGCCATTAGCCTGAGCAACAGGGCCCAGCCCTGACCACACTCTGCACCAGCCATGCTGCCAGGTATCACTCGCTACGGGCCATGTCCTCCCAGAAAGACATCAAAGGTCACTCGGCCCCTCGAGTCAAGCCTTAGGGACCAGGTTTCCCTACCATAAGCAGGGCCGCCCAGCTGGCTGCTGGACTTCCCGGGAGAGACAGTCACCTGAAGCAAGCTGCCCTCCACTTTCTGTGCATGCTCAACAGCCACGTGGACTCTTGTCTTTGACCTTGAAGCAAACCCTTCCCCCCATTCTGGATGCACCTGGGACTGAGTGTGTGCCGGGTGGTGGGTGACAGTCATCCTCCGACCCTAAAGGACCCCAATATCTGCTACATACAGCCCAGAAGGCATCTCAGCCTGGGAAGGCCTGCCAAGGCAGGGAGAAGGGGAGGCTGGAGGGCACGAGAGAGTGGACCAAGGGAGGCCCACCTGGGCCTGCCACACTGGTCACCAGAGCGATCCTGAGGCAGGCAACATGCGGACCCCACGCCACTGAACCTGCCTCCCCAGCCCTGCAGCTCCAGGGACCTGCACAGACAGGCCCTCCCAGCACCCCAGTACCTGACCCAGGGCAGGCAGGCTGCAAGCCAGAGGTACCTGCGAAGGGACTTGAGCGAGGGGCTGCAGTGGAGGCTGTGGCATCTGGAGGGGCTTCAGATGAGCAGGGGCCACCACCTGTGAGGTCGGAGCCAGGTACGGAGGCAGGTGATGGGGCACTGGTTGGACAGTGCCTACAGGCTGTGGGGCCAGGACCTGTGGCAGGGTCGGTGGCTGGGCCATCGGAGGAGGCTGTCAGGAGAGAAGAGGGCCTTAGACGGCCGGCCTGCCGAGGCACGGTGCTGTGCTCAGACACAACAGGAACCCCCCCTCGCTCTCGCACCCGTGTGCTCACACACTCACATATGTGCCCCCACATGCTGACACATACTTGCCCACATACACACTCAGACACAGTCACATACTCGCGTGCACAAGCCCACACGCACACTCAGCACTCACATACAGGGTGAGATAGACACTGACCACACCAGTTACACACACCCCTCACACCAACACACACAGACCACCACGTCCCTGCCACCCTGGAGCCAGGGGCACAGCAGACGTGGCACAAATGTTCTGAGTAAGCACAGCCTTTCATGTGCAGGCCCTGGGTTACAGACTGTGGACTCAAAAATCCACACGTGCACCTGCATGTGTGTACCACAAGCTGTCCCCCACCCCTCATTCTAACTATAGGAACTGCGGGGGTGCAAGCTCAGGGGCCTGCAGAGCCCCCATAGGCCGTGGCCCCAGGGCCAGCTGAGCTGACCACCTGACACTAAGGACAATTCAAGGGGCTGTAAGGAGATGCCATACTCACCTGCTGGGCGGGAGGCACGGGCTGGCCGGGGCCCGTGGGCACGGGGGCGCTAGGTGGAGGCAGCGCAGAGGCGAAGCTCATCGCAGGCTCTGGGAAGTGCTGCTGGAGGAGTGGAGGGTGGGCAGGGGGAGGGTTGGCGCCCACCGGCGCCTGCAGAGAACACCAGAGCCACACTCAGGGCTGCCCGTGGCCCCTTGCCTCCCCGTGCCCAGCCCCCTCTAGGGACCCTGCGGAAGGTGACTCAGCAGAGCAGATGTGGTGGCCCTGCAGTGTCATCAATGACACTGAAAAGCCAAGGTCAGCCACAGCTCCCGGCTGCGGAATGTTCTAGAACATAAACCCCATGGAGTATTACACAACTGTGAGAAAACATCATCAATGATGAAGGTTTTGCGAGCAAAGGAGAAAGGCTCCTTATGACAGAGGCTGGGGTAAGCTGATCATCTGTATGACTCAGACGAGCTAAGATGAATTTGTACAGGTAATGCACAGTAAACAGAGACGGGAAAACAAATAGCCCGTGGCCACCGGGGAAGGCAGTGGGACGCACAGGCATGAGGAGCAAAACTGGCCCAGCAGGGCCTCTGACAAAGCAGGGTCCGCAGAGACTCAGCCATAAGGGGAGAGAAACGGGGCCACAGATGGGACGTCAGCTGGCACAGCCAGCGGCTGCCTAACCGGGGCAGCTACAGAAGAGGAACACAGTCCTTGGATGTGGACTGCCAATAAGGAATTGCTGCTAACCTGTTAATTTTTTTTTTTTTTTTTTTTTTACACAACTACAAAACTGTATCTTGTTCTCCAAGAGCCCTCACTATGCAAAAACACAGCCTGAAATATTTATGGGGAAAATGTCTTGCTGTCTGGGATTTACTACATAACAATGGGGATATGAGAAGCAGGCGGAGCCACAAGAGGACATGGCAGAACACAGGTCTGTGGCTTCTCAGCCAAGGCTCACGGTCCATGCTGCTCCACGCCGAGCATTCGCTCAGGTTCTCTTCATGCCACAAGGACAACAGTCAATGATGCTTTATGCAAGGCAGCAGGGGGTGGGGTGAAAAGAGCAGGCATGTTTGGGATCGAGTCTCAAATTCGGATTTACTTGAAGTCACAGGATGGATGAATTGGCCCAATGAGGCCAGATTATCCAGACCCCGGCTCCAGCCATCATGCACACCGTGGGAGCTCCAGCAGGGCCTGGTGGCCGTGGAGATGTGGGTGGCCTCTCATTTCTGGTGGGCCTCCTCCACTTCCTCCTCTTCCTCCCTGTCTGTTCTCCACTGGTCCCAGGGGCACATCACCATAGCAACCCTCTCTAGGAAAGGCGGGAGGGAGGGGCGAGCGCTCAGCACACCCCAGCGACCTCTCCAGGTTCCACCCTTTCTATCTAGAGGTATGCGTGTCAACCGACAGATGGGAGAAAGAGCTCTGACTGAGTCCACAGCCGTGATGGCTCCACTCAGGCCTCCTCGCTCATATGTGGATGGTAAGATCAGTTCCATCAAGGAGGACACACAAGAAAGACTGGCCCAAGGGAGACCTAGGCAGTGGGTGTGCCCTGTGGCCACAATGAACCTTAGCTAGGGTCAGAAGGTATGAGAACCCCAGGCAGAACATTCCAGCTCAGCCCCAGTTTGGGCAATCCTCACAGGAACAACTCTCCGGAGCAGCAAATGGCCTTTTCTTTTCTTCTTTTCTTTCTTTTCTTTGCGTGTGTGTGTGTGTGTGTGTGTGTGTGTGTGTGTGTGTGTGTGTGTGGTACTTGGGAGTTGAACCCAGGGTTTCACGTATAATTTGCAAGTGTTCTACCACTGGTCTTTACCCTTAGCCCATTTTTTTATATTCTATCTTGAGACAAGGTCTTGCTAAGTCACGCATGCTGCCTTGAGCCTCGAACCCACAATCTTCCAAGGAGCCTCTTCCTCCCGAGTCGCTAGGATTACAGATGCGAGCCACTGCACCTGGCAAAGCTTTCCCTGAAATGAGCCCTTTCTGCAATTTAAACTCGAACTTTAGCTGGCCGAGGCGGCACACACCTGTAACTCTGGTGCTTGGGAACAGAGGCAGGAGGATCGCAAGTTCAAGGCCAACCTGGGCTATAAAAGACCCTGTCTCAAAAATAACATATAAATAAATTAAAAAAATAAAATCGTACTTCTTTTCACTTTGTGAAACAAACAAAATTGCAAATGCCAATTGCCAATGAGCCTTGGAGCTCCAGACAGCCAAGGCAGACATGGCCAAGGGTTTCAACCGCTTTGCCAAAGGACCTTTCTGGGCCCTCCCAACTGCCCACCCCTGAGTGGAAGGGGGAGGAGAAAGCCTCAGCCAGGGTGGAGAGCCTTCAGGCACACCACCCATGCTCAACCATCACCAAAATGATGCCACAGAGGCAAAAGTGTGTGACAACCAGGGTTACCAACACCAAGTAGGGGCTCCCAGGGGAGGGCTGAAGACAGAGTCCACCCACAGGTGATGGGTCTAAATCGCCCTATGAACCTTATCTCTGCCACCCAGGTCACAGGAAAATTCTCCACACCTGAGCACTTGGAACTGTGAAGCAAGCAATTGCTTTGCTTTCTTCAGTATTTAAAAAAAAAAGTCACAATCAAAAAAATAAATGTGTCCTATGACTGCGTCCTATGACCACCTCACCTTCTCCTTCCTCGGATCTCACATCACTTCACAGGCTCCTCAGAGCCTGGGGCTCTTCCTCCTGCCTCCCGACAGCAGGGACTAGAAATGCTCCCTGTGCTTCGACCCCATATTCATAGCTTCGGGGAGACAGGCGAGCGCTTCTGGATGTGTCCTTGGGAATCTGGACAACGAGGTCAAACTTCCAGGGACGCGTTTCTGTGAGCTCTGGGTTGGCTGGCCCAGGGCTTGGTGGGTGGGCACCATGCAGTTGTGTGTTCCCACCATCACCACCAGTGCCTGCTCCAGAACGAGGCCAGGCCAGCCATCCTATAGCTCCCACACTCCAGGTGCTCCCTGGCTGTGTCCTGACAGTGTGGAGGTCTTTACGTCAGAGGCTCCTCGGCCTGCAGTTCCATAGCTGCCAGCAAAGCCAGGGAGGCGTGGCTCCCACAGAACTGACCCCAGTCAGCCTGGAGGCCCCTCGCAGGCTGGGTTGCCCCGGGCCCTTGGACAAGGAGACTGAGAGGACAGGGCAGGTGGGGCTCCCAGACTCACCGCAGTGGCTGGCTGCTGGAAGGCCCCCAGAGAGGGCAGGCTGTGTGGCAAGCCGGGCCCCTCGCTCACCGGGGGGCTGCACACGCATGGGGCCGGGGCTGCGGCGGCATCCACCAGGGAGCCCAGCACCATGCTCTGCTGGCTGCTCTGTGAGTCCGAGTACACTGTGGAGCCCTGGCCGCTGTCGAAGGTGCTGTCCGCTGGGGAGGACAAGGGCACAGCTTAGCATGGCCACCTCCAAATGCAACCCCTCACCACGCTGCAGATGGTGGCTTGTCCCTACAGTCTCGCCAAATGAAGACTGGGTTGATTTTCTGCGTTGCCTAAATAACACACACAAGCTGTTTAAACAGTCATCCGCAAAACAGGAGGACGAGGGGCCACACCTATGCTCTCGCCCCAACATGGCCTGATGTCAGGGTGGTACAGATGCCAAGGTGAGCACAGCTCACTGCCCCCCCATGAAGAAGACAGGGTCGTGCGCTGCCCACCTGGTCAGCCATGCGCTGACAGTAAGCAGGGGTGTGGGGGGACTGAGGAGGTCGAGGTGATGTTCCAGCTAAGAAAAAGTGAATGTTTTAACTGTGGAAGAAACGATTCCCCCCACATTTTACTAGGGGTTGAGGAGTCTCCAGACTCTGAGCACCTTCACACATGCGCCAAAGGGCCCGCCCTGGGAGGACAGGGTCTTCCACTGTGTCTAACTTGGGTGGAAATGGGGGTGAGACCCCATGTATCATCCACACCCTGAGGGGTGGGCTGTGGGAATCAGAGCCCATGTGTCCCAGCACCTAGGGCCTGTCCACTGCCCCTTGGCCCCAGGACGGGCCCTCTTCCAAAGATCCTGATGTGCCCTGGCACCAAGGAAGCTGGCAGGAAGCGAGCCTGGCCTGGGAACAGGAGCCCAGCCAGAGCCCCTGGGCCACCCGCAGCTGGAGACAGCCACCTAGCTCTGGCTTGGCTGGACAGCTGCGAGCTCCCCACAGGCTGGGCTAGGCCGACCTGCCTTCCTTACTAAGCCTTCTAATAAGAGGCGAGGACAGTTTGGCTTTGCACGACAGCTGGTTTCGCCGAGTAGGGCATGCAGGGGGGACGCCTCTGGCCACAGTGACCCCGCTCCATGTACTCACAGGCCAGGGAAGTGGCGCTGGCTGGTAGCGTGGGAGGCAGGAGGTGCTGGTCAGCCTCGGGCTCCTCGGGCTCCGGCAGCCCAGGCTGCCCGGCCTGTGCGTGGTAGGTCACCTGGACCTGCAGGGGGGCCGGCGGAGCCCTGGCCTTGTCAGGGCTGCCCGAGTCCTTCGGCTCCTGGGACTGCAGCGCCGGCCAGATCCTCTCCCTCCGCCACTGGATCAACGCCACGCGGTCGCGGATGGACTTGGCCACGATCTTCACGTCACTCTCATGGAAGAATCCAGAGTCGATCTGCAAAGGGAGTCTCATCAGTGCCGCCACGCACCCCACTGCCTGGGACGACCCCCAGTGTCTACACTGGGGGCTCCTGTCTGCTGCCTCCTGATGGTGGGGTCCTTTCAGGCCCTACATAGAGAAGTTCTTCTTAAGATGCTCTTGTCACTCCATGGCTAGATACACACACACACACACACGCACGCACACACACACACACACACACACACACACACCTTCCAGTGAAATCCAGGGGGAATGACCTCCCAGGCCCTGACCTGCCTTCTAAAGGGAGGAGGGAGGCCCATCTTGTCACTGGAGAGCGGCACAATGTGCCCTGGTGCCTGGCAAAATCCTAAACCCCATTTACCAGGCAGGCGATTTGCAAAGAGCCCCCAGCTCTCCAGGAAGCTGTGAATACGTGAGCTCGCTGAGAATACGTGCGTCAAGACGGAGACAGAGACAGGAGACCCAGACCCCTGCTGAAGGGGCTCCATGTGGGGATGGCACACATGGAAACACGTCAGGACTGCAAATCTGCCTGGTGTCCCTGCCTTCCTGAGGACCTCGGTCCTAAAGGCACTGAGTGGACTGGGGGCACAGGGAGCCATTTGGGAGCCACCTTGGTGGGAGGTGGGGGAGGAGGTAAAAGCACATTTGTGGGCAGCACAGCGGGAAGGGGCGAGCGTGCAGGGCTGACCAATGAGAACACCTGAGGAACGGGACAGCCAGGCCTCTCCAGGGTGGAAGGCAGGACCCACAGTGGCCTGTGGTGGCTTGAGGGAGCCGAGCTGCTGGTGAGAGCTGCACAGCAGACATAAAGACGCAGCATGTGGACAGCACCCGAGCCTGTGAACGTGCAGACACGCAAGTCTCTGTGAGCTCTGTCCACCCGAGGGCCCAGGGACAGCAACAGCCGCAGCCCTGTGAGCCACAACAGGAAACCGGAGCCACTGATCTTGCAGGGCTGGGCAGGAATCAAGGAGGAGGAATCCAACTGGTGGGACACACTGGGGACTGATGGGGACGCTCACAGTGACATGGACAGTGCCAGGGCCAGCAGCTGGCAAAACCTGAGGGGTCTGAGCATCAAAATGAGCAGTGCAGTGGTCCAGCACTTGCAGAGCATGCAGGTGTGAGGCCCTGGGTTCAACCCCCAGTACCGCAAAAAAAAAAAAAAAAAAAAAAAAAAAAAAAAAGAGCAGTGGTAGGATAACGGCTGGAAGGACATGTCCATCAATTGTGACATGCATTTTGCTAATCATCTGTGGGACAGAAGAGGCAGGGTGTCCCTGCCAGCATTGGCTGGTGGGGGGTGGTCTCCCCCATCCGCTCACTCTGTTTACAGTCTCTCTGTCTCTGCCTCTGTGTCCCTGTCTCTCGGTCTCCTTCTCTCTTTTTCCAGGTGAAGCCACATCATGAGCTGATCTTTGCAGAGACCCACCCCGCAGGGAACTGGGGTCTCCTGTGACAAGAGCCAGTCAGGTCTGAACCCACAGCCCTGGCTGACACCTGACTGCACCTCCTGACGGGGCCTGAGCCGCCTCTGACTGCTGACCTTGAGGCTACGCCCCACGTAGCACAGTTGGTGGCACTGTTAGGAAGCAAGAGCCAGCTCATACCTGCAGGCCGTCTATGGAATAAACACTGTGCTGTGCCCACAGAAAGACAGCAACGAGTGAGTGGAAGGTCTGATAGACAACGGGATGTTTACACAGCTTTAAAGCACCGCCCGAGAGACACACATGGTGCCCCACGTGGTCAAACGAAGATGTCCCCGTCCCAACCCCTCAGAACAAGCATCCTGCAGAATGGGACAGGCAGAACCACACGCCTCCCAGGCAGGATGTGGTGAAAACGTGGCCTCTGCCGTGAGCTTCCTGTAGCTGCGTGGCCTCACTGCACATGATCCACCCCAGAGGGACTCCTGAGCCCTTCCCAAGGGTCAGGCCACAGAAGTCAGGGAACTGACGGGCCCGAGGCACGTGACAATGACCCAGTGCCCTTGCTCTGGCAGTGTTGCTGGGACACCGGGGGTCTGAGCGGCCCCAGGAGGCGATGGTGGAGACGTGTTAGTGGCACTTTTGATGCTCACCACGGTGTGCAGCTGGGCAGGAAAATGTCCTGTTTTGTAGGAAGTAGACATGAAAGTATTCAGGCTGATGGGTGTCCGGCCGGCAGCGTGTTCCCAAATGGCTCACAGGGAGAAATCAGTTCTACCACTGCAGCTTTTCAGAGAGTTTGTGACCATTTCAAAACCATTTATTTCAAGAGACAATTCTACTTGTCAGCCTGAAGCCCCCTCATGGAAATGTTCCAAGTCAAGGCCTCACTGACGGGCAGAGGCAGGAGTAGGCCGGGCACATGGCCAGGGGAGGGTCAGGAGAAGGGAGGCCAGAGGTGAGCACAGCGTCCTCAGTGGGATCTGCCTGCCCTCAGGGCCTGTGTGTCCTGCCACTCGCCCACCTGGGGAGTTTCCTGGAAACTGGAGGAGCTCCCAAAGGAGGGAACTAGGCCTGGGTGCTCCTCTAGCCTTAGCGTTGAGAGTAGACTTTTTCCAGGGACCCCATGACAGGCTTGACAGACATCAGCCGTGGGCTGCAATGGTTGTCCCTGTCACTGAGAATTAGGGGCAGGTGTGCAAAGACAGCCACAGCACAAGGTCATCCCTAAGGTCCCAGCTAACCTTGGGTCAAACTGAGGCTGGCAGCCCCATGCCACTGCTGTGCGTGGTCTGTCTGAAGGGGGGTGCCAAAGAGCATGCACGCCACCCCTGCTCCCACCCCACCCCAATCCCTGGTGGTTTCTATTTTCTGCAATACCACAGCTCTGGCCTCCCACCTGTCTTCATGGTCTCCCTGGCCTTCCTCACCAAGGTTTCTCTTCTAGTTTTTTCCAAATGTGGAAGAAGGTGCCATGTTGGCCTATCGCCTTATCTGGAGTTCTGAAGTAGAGGGAAGGACCGGCCTGAGGCTCCCCCAGGTCCCATCCCCCGTCCCAGTCAAAGGCAGCTCAGGTCCCCACATGCATCCCTCCCTTAGCTCCTCTCTGCCATGCTGACCTGTGTCCCTGCCCCACGGCCCCATCCTCATCCTTGTCTCCCTAGGTGGTTCCCAGAGGCCTTGTCTGGATCCCAGAGCATCTCTGACGCTGCAGACCTGTGCGACGCGGTTCTAAGAACAGCCCTGGACGCTCGTGTCCCCCCGAGGCATGGTGCAGTGCTATATGATGAGGCTCCGTCAGCCTGGGCCCCAGGAATAACTGGAGTCTCCAATCGGCTTGATGGAAGAGGATGAGGCTAGAACCTGGACAGGTCTCCTGGGGCCCAGCACCCACCCTGAGGTCCAGCAAAGGCAGAGGCAGACCTGAGAGAGCCTACATGGGGTTTCTCAGAGAATGAGCCTCTATAATGGGAACAGTTGGCTTTCAGCTGGTCACAGGTGGCTCCAGCGCTGGGCCTGTGTGTGTCTTTAACACAGTGAGTGACACCCATTGTTTTAATATGTCTGTGGCTAGACACAAGTCATGTCCCTTCTGCATGGATGCTCTATGCCAGCAGTCCCCGACTTTTTGACACCAGGTACTGGTTTCATGGAAGCAACTTTTCCGTGGACCAGAGGAAGAGAGGGTTCGAGATGAATCAAGCACATTTCATTTAATGTATAAATATAGATGAAGTTTCGCTCGCTCACCCACCACTCACACTGGTGCTGATCCACAGCCTGGGGGTCGTCTCCCCTGTTCTACATCTTGGATGGCACATCTTGTGATGAAGAGTGTAGTAACAGACAGAAGGAGAGGGAGGGAAGCGGATGGCAGGGAGACAGAAGCAGAAAAAGGTGGGGAGAGTGCCAGGGCCAGGGGCCTCCCTGGAACTGATGCCAGGACACAGCCTGTGAGTTCAGCCAAGGGACAGAGACAAGCTAGGGTGATGACCACGTCCACAATGGCCCGGTCTTGTGGGAGGCCATGCCACTATGTACCTTGAGGACAAGCAGGGATGAGGTGGAGTCCTGGGAGTCACCTGCTTCAGAAACAGCTAGGCAGAGCCCTGGGCACATCTGGGTTTGGAACAGTGAGTCTTACAAAGGAATGGCAGTCAAACTGGGAGGCCGAGGGCCGGCTAAAGTGGACATCCAGAATCTATTTGTCAGGGATCCTGAGCCCCACTTGGAATCACACAGAGCCCCAACATTCGCTTATCCTGTCTCAGCCGTGCTGGGGCACCTGACCTCCAGGCTCAGCTCCCAAATACTTCACACCCTGCCCTGAAGACACAGCATGCATGTGTTGGTGACCATCTAAACACCAGTCACAGTCGATCTGTAACTACATGCAAAAACGCACCTCGGTGAGGAGCGTTGTCTTCAAGGTAAACCAATGGAGGCCTCACAAAGACCCACCCTCCCACCTCCAAGGTCTCATATATCTTCTCTGGCACCGCGCAGCCTCAGTTTCCCCATCTGAGCAGGACCTCATGGAGCTGGGGTGGGCATAGGGCCTGTGGGGAACAGCCTCCCCCTCCCACCTTCCCAAACCTATCCAGGGACATGTCCACGTCTCCCAGCTGGAGAAGGGAGGAGCCTGCCAGCCTGGCACCTGGGTCTTGCGTACATTCTCAACAGATGCGCTTGGTTCAGTAAAAAGCTTATCTAAAACCAAATTACCAAGGACAACTACTTTTGTGGTGATGACATGTCAAGTGGCTGGCTCTCTTGCACTGAGCCGCTAGCTCATTTCTATGCAGTGTTCCCTCTAAATATCAGTGGCACATCCACTTGTCATTTGCCACCTTCTTACCCTGCATCACAAAGGGCCTTTCTGGACCCTGTCTTCTGGGACGTGCCCCTCTGTAATTGTTCTGCTTCTGCCACCCCAATGCCAGCTTTCCCACCTTTCTCATCCATCCATCTGACTTATGGTCTGGTTCCATCTTTTGTAACTAACAACACCGCTGTCTGTCTCCTGGTCTGTCCTAGGCCAGGCTCCCTCCTTGCTTCCTCTCAGGGGTCAGCCATCCACAGTGCACTGAAAACAAGCCCTAATGTGGCGGCTGTGACCACCCTGCCCAGGCATCACAGACTTAACCAGCCCCTCTGGTCCAGGGCAGCACTGCCTAGTAGGACATGTGGATGATGAAAACGTTCTGCATTGTTCAATACAAGAGACACTAGCCCCATATGGCATTAAGCACTTGAAATGTAGTCAGTAAAGCTGGGCGTGGTGGTGCACACCTGTAAACCCAGCACTCAGGAGGTGGAGGCAGGAGGATCACAAATTTGAGGCCTGCCTACTACAGAATGAGACTCTATCTCAAAAAAAAAGTTAAGGGGGGGGGCTAGCCACGATGACACATACCTATAATCTCAGCAACCTGGGAGACAGAGGCAGGAGGATCACAAGTTCGAGGCCAGAAGCAGCCTGCATAACTTAGCAAGACCCTATCTCTAAATCAAAATTAAAAATTGTCTGGGGGTGCAGCCCAGTGGTAGAATATTTACAAAGTATGTTCAAGGCCCTGGGTTCAAACTCTAAGTACTGAAAAAGAAAAAAGAAAAGAAAAGGAATAGAAAGAAAAGAAGAGAGAATAAAGAAAAAAAGAAATGTGGCCAGTGAGACTGAATTTTATGTTTTAATTTAATTAATTAAATTTAAGATTAGATTTTAGTAGCCACATGTGGGTCATGGCTACCATTTTGGATGGAGCAGGCCTGGAGAACTGGGTCAGAATAATCTAGGCTGGCATTCACGCCTCTAGACACTGTCACACTGCATGCCCGCCCCATACACTCCACGTGATTTTATTAACTGTATTCGCACCTGCAGTCAGTCAGCTCGGCCTCTCCTTACCCATGCCTGGCCCTGGACACTGCTTTCCCCTGGCTGCTGGTTGCTTCCATCTCCTACCCTCCTACCCCTGTGGGCTCAGCAACCCCTCCTGAGGGCCCAGCCTGACACCCCAGACCAGAGGAATCACCCCCTCCTCAACCACAGACAGGCATGGTGAAGGAAGGAGGGGAAGGGACAGAACTGTCCTCTTCTGTCACCTTTCTAGGTGGAAAAGTACCAGAAACGGGGGGGGGGGGGGGGAACGTGGGGAGGAAGGCACAGATCCCACCACTTTGACACAAACTTGGCAAGAATTTGGGGAAAGCAAGCCTGGCCTTTCAAGTTCCTGGCCAGCTCCTCATTTCCACATTCTATTCTCCCAGTACTACATCCCAGCCGCGGGAAGGCTACCGAGGGAAGGCCATCCCCAGCTCTTCACACTGCACACCCCCACCACGCAGCAGGTCCCCAGCCCCTCCTCAGGACTGTCCCCACCCACCATCCTTGCTTGCAGCACCCCCTGGGTGGCACACACCCCACTGGAGGACCGACATTCAGGGTTTCCCCAGCCTTTAGAAACCATGTGTCCCGTAACCTGCACCCCTGAATTGCCCACAGTCTGTGCTGGGGCTCCCAGCCCTGCCCTCTCTGAACTCAGGCCAGTCCCCCATCTCTAAGGCAGCATGCCCACCGTGGGGCCCCCAGGGGCTCCACAAACCAGTTCCCCCTCACTGGGGCCAGCTTCTCAGCTGGACAGGCAGAAAGCTGAGGGTGTGTTTTCTGTGTCCCTTCCGGCAAACAAACAGAAATACAATGACAGCAGTAAGCAGGGGAGGTCTGGGCCTCAAGGTCACACAGTGGTCTCTGGGCTCTGCCACCAAAACCCGCATCTGAGCCTCTCTGCTGGGGGTGTGGGGTTCCACGAGGCGTGCACACGTTACCATTTCCTGAGCCACCTCCTCAGGGGTCTCCTTCTCCAGGTCGAAGGTGAACTCTATGGCTCCATTATCTTTGGGTTTGCCTTTCAGCTTCTTGGGGTCTTCCACCCAGAGCCGCAGGGCGATGGTGGACTTCCTGCCATGGTCCTCCTCTGCCAGTTCCACCCTGACCCCCGTGTCCTCCGCGAAGAAGGCGTGGCTCAGCAGGTCCTTGATCTCATACCTAGAGAGAGAGCAGCTCACAGGCAGGGCCTCTACATCCCAGTCCCATTGCAGACCATACCACATGGGTGTGGCCAAGAACGCACACACAGAATTGTAACTGAGCCTCGGGCCACCACCCCGCACAGCTCCACACTGAGCAGACTACGCTGCAAAGTTCGCTCTGCACTACCTCGTGCTGCTCCAAGAGCAGCAACCAGCCGTGTGCACTTGCGTTCCCAAATTCCCAGGAGACGAGGAAAAGTTACAGTCTAGATATGAGCTTCCTGCATCACCGTTTAGGACTTCCCTTTTTCTCCCTCATTACAAAAACAAAACCTGCTCCTTGGATCAGGCCCCCCACTAGTGCAGAAGGAGCCCCTGCTGAGGTGTAGGTGAGAGTTCAGTCCTCACAAGGGACCCGGCGCCAGGTGGAACCACAGCAGGCAGCACTGCCCCCACCATGCAATGCCATGAGAGGGGCCCTAGGCCTCTCTGGAGCTGCGAGGCTTATGGAGAATCCTGCAGGAGGAAGGCCTGCTGTGGCAGGAAGGAGGCAGGGAAGGGGTGCAGGAGAAGAGCAGGAGCTGCTAGGCAGGGAGGTGAGTGAGGACTGGCAGGACCCGGGGGTTGGAGCCACACCCCAGCCATGGGAGGCTCTACATGGGGAGCCAGGTGTCCAGCCACTGAAGGTTGCTATGGTGACCACTTCCAGCCTCTGCATGGTTGTGCCACGCATATCCGACCACCAACTCTGCTCCCTTCTCTGGCACAAATGGAATCCCGTGGCGCACACTGTTGTGGGCCTGGCTTCCTCTGGGTGGCGAGGCTGCCGAGCCACCGTGTGGCAGTGCACAGCCGCCCATCCCAATTTACTGCTGAGGAGGTCATGTGGATAGGCAGGTGCTCCTCAGTTTGTTTTGGGGGAGAGAAGACTTTTTACCTGGCACCCCCAGCTTCCTGGCTGTCCAGCTGGGAAGGCCAGCCCTGCTCTGAAGGGGACCCAGCTTTGGGGAGTGTCTTGAGGGCCCCGAGGTGGACGTACTGCCTTAGACAAGGGTGAAATAACTAGACACATGGAATCCACAGCCTGGAGTTGAAAAGAGAGGGAGGGCTGGGGCATATCTAGGCCTCTCAGGCATGGAGATGGCTTTCTAAAGCCTTGTTGTTGTTGCTGTTAGGTGCTGTTGAGTCAGTATATGACTCATAGCGACCCTCATAGGGTTTTCAATGGCTGACTGTTTCGGGATTGCCTTGGGAGTGGATTGCCAGGTCCTTCTCCCATTTTTGCGGTGCTGAGAATTGAACTCGGGACCTCAGAGACTGCAGCGCAGCGCTCTACCAACTGAGCTAAATCCCAGCCCCTTCTAAAGCCTTAGAAATGGGTAAAACTTCTGCAGAACATCTGGAAAAAAATCAAAGAGGGGCTGAGGAAGCCCCAGCCGCTCAGATACCTTGGGCTGGGTCAGGAGTGTGTATGTTCCCAGCCTGCGGTCATGGAAGCCTGAGCCAGTCTGTCCAGCCTCGGAAGTGCTCCCTTGTTGGGAATATGGCCCTAAACACCAGCTGAAACGATTTCAGCTAGAGGAGGACTCAACCAAGTTCCGCATGGGAGCTCACCTTTCCTCCTTGTTCTTGCAGATGCACTCCCCAATGATCTCCTTGATTTCGGGATCGTGCACCTTCTCGAAGCTTGCCGGCTTAATACCCTGAGGAGGAGAGAGCAGAGTCAGGAGGCTCCATTTGAAAGCCAAGATACCATCCCCACCCCAGTGCAGGGAACCCCCTCCGGTAGTGACAGAAGAATTAGCACTGGGCTTACTCCACATGGACTGCGAGAGAATGGGACAAAATATGCCCAATGGCCATGTTCAGACACTGGACAGTGCGGAGTGCAGAACGTGAGCTCAGAGGCAGAGATGCATGGGGCCCTCCTCCTCTGGCCCAGCTTGCTGCCGACAGCAGTTTGCAGCTGAAGGTCCAGAACTCAGCAGACCCTAAGGTTTCACTGAGTTGAGGGAGGCTGAGGAGGCCATGAGGCAGAGATCTGGAAAGGAAGGAGTGCTACAGAATAAAGAGCCTACATGTCTCTTTATGCGTCCCAACAAGGACATAGTCAATGCCACAGGGCTGAGCAAAAAACAAAACAAAACAAAACAAACAAACAAAAAGCACCAGGTAGCTATAGGAAGAGTCACTTCTAGAGTTCATGCAGAGCAGGGATGATTAATGCAAACAATGCGCAGCATCTGAACAAAAATTACTAGATATGCCAGGAGAAAGGAAAATGTGACCCATGACACAGCAGCAAAACCAGTCCACGCAAACAAGACAGTGCTGAAACCTGCAGACAGGAAGGTAAACTTCATCGCAGCTACACACGTCTTCAAAGGAAAATGTATACAGTGAAGAACAGAAATGACAGGTAAAAAGAACCAAGTGGAAGCCTTGGTTGAAAAGCGCCACATCTGAATAGAAAGTTGCCCTGGAGCAGGTCAACGGCAGATCTCACAATACAGAAGACACGTGCCAGTAAGATCTTTCAGATTTGGAGCAGAGAGAGAGAGAAATGGTCGCTGGGGCTCTGTTCCATTCATTTCAGAATTTGGGACACTTTCAGCCAGGGCCACATGGGCACATGACATACATAAACCTAGAGTCCCAGAGGACAGGTTGGGGAGACAAGGATAGGAAAAAAAAAGAAAAAAACACTTGAAGGAATGATGGCCAAAAATTCTCCCAGTTTAATGGAACTACCTGGAGAGCTGCATCACACTAGAGCCCCAGGCCAGAGAAAGCACAGTGGGAAGTAAATGGACGAGAAGGCCTGGGAAGCCACTGGGATCCACTTTCTAATCTCCTTGCCCTCTGTGTGAAGCCAGTAGCCTAGTTTCCTACCATCCTAGGTCTCTGTATGGAGGACACTGTCTTGGGTTACCCTATATCTATCAAAGTGCGCAGCAGCCACCATGGGCACCAACCCCAGCCTCACACCCAGGCTGGGGGCCCCCATCCACGTCTCCATGATGACTGTCACCCCAGCAACAACACACAGAGCAGCCACCGCCACCTGCGCTGCCGAATTTGATCCTAAGGTTGACGCTTCAAATATAGCAGTCAGTTTCTGGAAGGTGTTGATGGGAGCCTGGCTGCCGAGCCTCCCCGAGTGGTGCCTCCGGGGCCTCCCATGCCAGCTGTCCGGTCATCAGGGAGGAGGAACTGCAGCACTGTGGTGCAGTCGAGACTTCCCACAGAGCCAGGCCTTCCTAACCACACCTGGGCTTCCCCCCAGCCCCTCCTTCCTCAAGGGGGAGAGAGCGCTGGTTGTGGTGTGGTCACCGCTGCCAGCCAAGGGGATTTCCAGGGTGGAGAGGAGCAGATGCCAGTCTAAGGGCAACCACGCCTCGGCCAGCCAGTGGCCATGTAGAGAGAGTACAGAGGTGACCCGCATCAGAGGCAGGAGCTGGCAGGGGTCATTTGCAATCCGCTGTGGTTTGGGGGGGGTTGGGTAAGGGGCTGAGGGTGGGCAACTAACTTTAAAATATTTAAATACACGGAAGGCTTCAGTCATCACATTCTTCCTCGTCAACAAGAGTCAGCCTTTGGAAGCCTCACCTTGGCTTTTTTCTTTTTTAACATATAGAGAATATAAAGCATAAATTTTCTCAGAGAGACAGCGGGGAGAGTGGGGGGGGGGAGAGAGAGAGAGAGAGAGAGAGAGAAAGAACAGAAGGGAGGGAGAGACAGAGAGAAGAAAGGAGGGGAGGAGGGAGACACACCCCTGAGCCCAGCTGGGGGCAGATCCGTGAGGGAAGCACCCCTGAGCCTCCAGCTCCTACATGTCCACTTGCCCAGGACCACAAAACGCCAGGAGCCCACGACACCCTGTGTCCCCAGCCCTGTAGATAGACCAAGGTCTGCCATCCACAGCGCAAAGCAGAAAGCCCAAGGTCCCCTCCCCACGCCTCACAGCACCCTGCAAGGACCAGTGAGGGAGCCCTATAGCTCTCGAATCCCCCCTTCCTGCCTCTGAAGACTGCCTCTCCGCCCTGGAGGAATTCTGTGCCTCTGTGTGGGTTTCTGAGCCAGGCCCACGAGAGCCACAGCCAAGGACCCTGACTGCCATCCCTTGTCTGCAGGGCACACAGGAGGGGCTCAGGGCAGCCGAGCGACTGACCACCGAGAACCAGCAGCCACAGGAGAGCAGAGCACCTTCTCCCAGGATCGCCCACGTTGAGGGCCTGGCCCACAGCTCCGTGGGATCTGCAGAAGCAGCCGCGGCCACAAGGATAGCTGGCACAGAGCCATGGGGACAGTTTGGTGCCACGCTGGGGCTGTGCAGGCTGAGCATGCTCCCAGGCCAAGGCAGAAGCAGAGGGGATTCTGGGAGCCCCGCAGCCTGAGACCAAGGTCACGGACCATCTGAGCAAACACGAGGCAGAGTGGGAATCGGCAGAGAAACGTCCTGGCCTGGCTGCTCCACCTCTGCGTGCTGTTTTCCTTCCCCCAGCCTGAGGGGCCACCGCAGAGGGAGGACAGGGCCAATCTGTTTGTACAGCTGAAGCCATTAGATCGACTCAAAACTCACAGAGACAGCAAAACAAGGATTAAGCTCGCTGTTAACCACCAGAGACACGCTTGCTTGGGGTGATGGTGTGGGGGAGAGGAAGACAAACTGCGATTCCAAAACAAAGACGGGGAAGCAAGCAGCCCCGGGGAAGCCCGAGGGGGGGGCCTGGGCACACCTCCTGGCAGGGAGCCCTGGCGGAGCTGCAGCTTCCCGAGCCTCAGTTTCCCTGACATCCCAGGCCTTGCCTCCAGGGCTAGGCGCCACTCACAAAGGCCAGCCGTTACCATAACTTCAGCTAGCCCTTCTTATCCAGCCTGGCCTCAATTTCCCCATCTGGAACACGGCCTGCTCCCTCTTTTCCTTACGCAGCTGCTATGGGGACTTTCCAAAGGCCGGCAGGGCCAGGGTGGTGACCCACATCCATTGCTATGTCCTTAAATGACACGGTGGCCGGGTGGACTCACACAGGTGACCTTGCGGTAGATCTGGGCGGCGTTCTGGCACTCCGAGTAGGGGTACTCTGAGGTGGCCATCTCCAGCATGCACATCCCAAAGGCGTAGACGTCCACCGACTCGTCATAGTGCTCCTCGTACATCTCCGGAGCCATGAACTCGGGTGTACCTGCGCCAGGGCAGCAGATGCGGCGGTCACCAGCCGCGGCCTGACACCAGCAGCCCGCACCCAGGCACCGAGGGCCTCTCAGGAGCCCCAGCCTCCTCCTCGTCTGCCCTGGGGCACACTCAGGAGGGCCCGCTCTAAGTCGCCTGTGCTAGAGCCAGGATTCAAATAAGTGCGCTCTACAGATTGAAATTTCCAGAACCCCACCTGGGGCTCCTGATTCCAGGGTGAGCAATCCGTTCACAGTGCCATCCCCTGCCACAGAGCAGGGGGATTGTGGCTTCCCAAGGGACACATCTGTGTCCTGAGCACACCCTGGCTTCTATGTGGATACTGGGTCCCGATGGACAGGCTCAGCCGTCAGCCTGCTCAGGCACCCCAGAGGTGACAAAAACAGGGCAGTCACTCCAGAGCTACCAATACCTGCAAAAACCCAGGGAGATTCTAAGTGTCCCCAAACAGGCAATGGCTAGGTTTGCTTGGCATACCCCATGACAAAGTGTCATGCGGCACATGCAACTATCACCATCGTGAAGCTGCAGGGGGCTGGGCAATGGCACCCATCTGATGCGGACACGCAGACATTAAGATGAGAACTGGTCACAATGAGTTAAAACACAAAAGATAAAAAACAACGCTTGTCCTAACTCTTTAAGGACCTAGGAACTTATGATTTTGTTCTTGTTAGGTGCCCTGGAGTTGGGTCCAACTCATAAGGACCCTATGTACAATGGAACAAAACACTCCACAACACTGTGCCATGCCCAGCACTATGACAGTGTTTCTCTGCTATTCATGGGGCTTTTAATGGCTGATTGTTTGGGGAATGGGCTGCCAGCCCCTCCTCCTGTTTTTGCAGTGCTGGGGATCGAACCCAGGGCCCCAGAGCACATAGAGCAAGTGCTCTACCAACTGAGCTAAGCCAGCTAGAACTCATGGGCTGTGTAAAATAAACAACCTAAGCTGAAACATGCTCACAGCCTCATCTACAGAAAACATACACAGCCAGATCTCTCTGTCCAGGGTAGGTAACAACTGGAACTCCTCTTACTTTCATTCCTGTGCTTCCAGGTTTTAAATTGTCTACAACAAGTTTTTGCTTTGATAATCACAAAACCGGGCTGGGATTTAGCTTAGTGGGTAGAGCAATGCGCTGCAGTCTCTGAGGCCCCGAGTTCAATTTCCAGCACCACAAAATTGGGAGAACGGCCTGGCAATCCACTCCCAAGGCAATCCCGAAGCACTCAGCCATTGAAAACCCTATGAGGGTCGCTATGAGTCGGATACCGACTCGACGGCACCTAACAACAACAATCACAAAACCTTTTATTAAAATGTGTCCAATTGAGCGCTGAGTTGAATGCAATGAAAAAGGACAGAAACCCAGCAAGACTGCTGTTAATGTCTCTATGTTTATTGACTTTGGAAGAGTTTTCAAAATGTTCTAATAATTTTTGCTTTTTAAAAAAAGATGCAAAATAGTACAAATATTTAATTGCAGTAAAAGGTATATGTTGGGGTTTCCTTTACCCATCTTTTCACTTTAACATGCATTATGTATCCAACCAAAAAGTGAACATTTGAGGTAAAAGGTGGGGAGAAAGAAAATTGTTTAGATTTATGTATAAAAATATACAACTCTGGCCAGGTGTTGTGGCTCATGCCTGTATCCCTCCACTTAGGAGGCTGAGGCAGGAGGATTACCAGTTCCATGCCAGCCTGGGCTATCTAGTGAGTTCCAGGCCATCCTAAGCTACAAAGTGAGACCCTGTCTCAAAAAAACGAACAACAACAACAACAACAAAAAACCCCCCACCAGATCTCTGACTGGAGTCAGAGGGACCTTTCATCCTCTTGGGATTTTGAACCACATAGTTATATAGAAATTATTTTTCACTAGTAATTTTTAAGTTCATATTTTTAAGTTTCCTTCTACCTGTAAGCATGTCCCAGAATAGAGAATGTACTGCCTAGGCTGAGGCCAGGAAGCAAAGATGCCACAAAAGCCACAGCAGGGAGGCCACAAGCAGGAGTGGTGCCAGCCTTGGCTGCGAGCCTAGGCTGGTGACAAGGTGGACGCCTGCTCTCAGGCTCTTCCTACCCCCTGACACGTCCTGGGGTCCCCCAGCAGACCCCTGTGGGGCTCACCACCTGCTGCATGGGCTGAGCACGGTGGCCACTAAGGAAGACCCTACGGTGGCAGTGGGTACCAATGAGATGGCAACTGACTCTGCGGGAAGCCCAGGCTGCAGGAAGGAGGGGCTCAATCCCCAGGACATCTCATTGCCCAAAATGCCACCACGTCAACGGAGCCCATGAAAGGGACCATGTGGGAGCATCCGTCCTGTGCTGCAAAGCCCTTTCCTGCCAGAGGGGCCAGCAAAGAGTCTCCGCCGTGTGTCCTGAGCTTCACCATGGCCACCACAGAAGCCTGGTCCCCAGGGCTGATGGACGGAAGTCAGAAGCTGAGCCCGCCACTCCCTGCCACCAGTGGGGTCCCCCCTCACTTGGCCTGGACCGCTCTCCCCAGCTGCCCACAGAACACCAGGGCCAGGTGGAGGCCACAGTGCCTCTGGGCTTGTTCCCTTCAGAGACCTGTAGGAATCGAGGACTCTGCTCTGCTCTCAAGGAACTCCCCAAGGCCTCAGATGGCCTGGCTCTGGGGCACAGGCCAGGGGGAGGCAGATCCAGCCCTGATGGGCAAAGGGACCCACACGAGGCCTGGTTCTACACACATGCTTGGACCCTCGTGCGCTCCACTTTCTTCCTTTCCCTCACACCGCAGCCTTTTAAATGCAAATTTCCCAAATAACATGAGCACCTGCACTCATGCATGTACACACGTGGGTGTCCAGGGGATAGTGCTGCCCACCACCCAGCTCCATGTTTGGCCATCAGCTGCAGAGCCCGGGCCCACGCCCACAGCAAGACCCTGCAGATGAGTCTATGCAGCAAAGGGGCGATTTCAGGCCCAGCCGCAGCCGTGACATCAGGTGCCACCAATGCTGCCTCACATCACTTCTTCACTTCTTCCTCAAACCCCTCTTGCAGGACCCAGCCCTTCTTCTGTTTCTGTTTTGTCTTGGGGTGTTTTTGTTTGTTTATTTGTTTGTTTGGGGTTTTGAGAGGCTCCTTTCGTGGCTGGTCTTGAACTTGCAACCCTCCTGCCCTGGCCTCCTGAGTGCTAGGATAAGGAGCGTGTGCCCCCATGCCTAACCTCTTCTGTTGTTTTTTTGTTTTGTTTTGTTGTTTTTTTGTTTTTGCGGTACTGGGGGTTGAACCCAGGGCCTCGTGCTTGCATGTTTTGCAAGTGCTGTACCACTGAGCTGTGCCCTCAGCCCACTTTTTTACTTTTTGAGACAGGGTCTCACTAAATTACACAGACTGCCTCTGGTCTTGAACTTGCGATCCTCCTGCCTCCGCCTCCCAAGTCGCTGGGATCACAGGCATGCGCCACCACGCCCAACTCACCTCTTCTGCTTTTTAACAGAAAAGTGGCTGCAGCTTTGTGGCTACAAGTTCTCTCTCCCCCCTGGTGAGCAGGAGCTGTGTCCTGGGACCCAGCAGAAGTGGGGTGGGGAGGGACCCACTCCAGTGACCTAAAATCACTCTGAAGCCCAGGAAAAGTAGCTCCTGCCAGGATTTGCCCGGTTCTGGGTTTGTAATGAAAAACAAATGCCGTCCTTCATGGACTCTAAAGCCCTACTTCCTAGCCCACCCTGTTGATTTTTTAAAACAAAACCAAATCGACGTATCTGGCCCTCACCTGTCTTCTCACCGGACAGGCAGAACCCACCTCCCTATCGCCCAACAAGGCAGCGGGCAGCAGGCACCTGCTGGGAACTCCACACAGCCCCTAAGTGCTTGCCTGTCACAGCCTCAAGGTCCGCAATAGCCCGGTCCTCCTCCCACCCTCCTCTTGTGCATCTAACCCTGCCAGGGCCCAACCTGCAGCTCTTTCTAGAACAACCACCTTCAGTTCACCTTGGCCTCCTGCTCATTTCTCTCCTCACGGGGCCTGGTTCCACCGCTGCCGCATCCAGGAAGCCCTCCCAGGTAGACGCACACCTCAGCAGCCCCAGGCCCTCCTGCCTACACGGCCACCTGCACAGCCGTGGCCGCCCTGCAGGCTGCATCGGCCTCATCCCCACTCCCTGCGAGGCGGGTGTGGGGACCCCAAGCTGGCCCATGCGGTCATCATGAGACTGTGAGGCCCATGCGGTCAAACTCCATCGGTGACATCTGGCTCACAGCACATGGCTGCACTGAGCCCAGTGCTGGTACTGAATGTGACACCTGGGCATGGTGACACGGGCCCCAACCAGAGCAGCCGGCGGCCACTGACCAGCCCCCACATGCGCCATGTCCCAAGGGCAAACCCAAGGCCAGCAAGAGGAAACCGTGGTGGCCACTGGAGCACCGCCTGCTCCTGGGGGCTGTGGACACACACGTGGGTGGGGAGCCTCCTCGAGGAGGGGGACCTGTGCCCTGGGGCTGTTCTTCCAGTGGGACTGCAGACTCTAAGAGGATCTCCACTAACAGGCTGGGGGAGGGGCTCCGTTCACAGGGCGGGGCGCACCTGGGCACAGGCCTGAGGGAGACGTGCCTGCCTCAGCCCTCCCCGGCTGTCGGCCCCTTGCCGAGGATGGACCTTTCAGCCTAGCGCCCCGGGCAGTCCCGCCAGACAAGCCTCACTCGCCTAAAGCAAGGCCAGCAGAGCACACGCCTGGTCCCAGCCTCTCAAGCTCCCTGGGCTTCGAAGGAACAAAAGCTGGGGTGACTAGGGACACCCTGCACGGCAGGGCACCCATGCAGCTCGCTGGGGGTGCAGGCTTCTTCAAGTGGGAGGTACTTCATCCCAAATGTCTACTTTCGAGGTGGGTGACCCCAAGCAGCCTTCCTGCCACCTGTCCAAGTGCAAGTCCAAGACCAGGAGTCACTTCCAAAAGCAAATCTGCAAAACCTGCCTGGAGCAGAAAGCTGGGGTGGGGCCCCCACTGCCCTGGAGCCCTGCTCCTCCAGAATACAGCATAGACTCTCACCCGACCCACCCATTTCACAGAGTGGGAAACTGAGGCCTAGGTCAGCCCCTGCTCCCTACCACTTGGCTCTCTTGGGGCTGCCAGAGGCCTTGTGTTCAAAAGGGCCACCTCCCTGTCCCCGGCACAGCTGCCTTGCCCCATAAGCCCCATTCCAAAGATTCTACCCCAAATAAAGCAGCTGCCAGGGGTTACCAAAGGGTTCGTTTTCCCCAAGCAGGCCCAGTCCTGTCCCCAAACATGCACGGCCACTCTGTCCCACTTGTGTGGGCAATCAGCCCTGACTCGAGGGGCTCACGGGGTCTCAAGGAGAACAGGGCCTCTCCTGATCCCATCCTGCTCCCAGAGCCAGGCCTGGCGCTGAGGCAGTGACTCCCCTAAGTGGCTGCCCCCACAGCCCCTCCACGCCACTCTCCAAAGCCCTTGGGGGTCCTGCCTGGGTCCTGGGAGACCTTACAGTGCTGTTGGGCCAAGCCCATCCGCAGTTGTTTCCACAGAGCAGTTACGGGCCAGCTCCCCCCAGGGCCCCACACACCACCCCCAAAGTCAGCCACAGAAGCTTCTCAGAGGAGGACCCTGGAGCCAAGGGCTGAGGACAAGAAAAGTGACAAAATGCCCAGTGAACTGAAGTCCTCGGCGCCACCTCCCAGCACTGCAGAGACCCCACCCTGGGCCCCGCCTCCAGCTTTCCTCTGACACTCCAAGTTGTCACCTCCTGGAGCCCCAAGGCCTGGGATCCCCCCTCCCCACCTGCTGGGAGCACTGTCAGCGTCACTTGGCCGAAGCGCCCTCGCTCCAGTACCAGCACCTCCTCCGCTCTCCTGAGTGCCCATGTGCCCTACAGAAGTTGGCATCCGGCCCCCCACTCCCTGCCGACGATTGGAGCTGGCACCCAACACAGCTAGGGAACTAAAGTAGAAATCATCCAGGCCTGGATGGGGAGGAGGTGGTGCCGGGAGCAGAGCCAGCGTGTCCAGCCAAGAGGGAAGCATGGCCCCTGCTGGGCAGGACCCCCAGCTGAGCTGCTGACTGCGGACACTCCGGCCTGAGGCCCCTGCGTCCACTGCTCTGCAGAGCCTCCCACAGCAGGTGCCCAAGCAGAGGCAGACGCTTGTCCACCGCCCCCCACCCCCACCCCGCCAATGCTGCCCAGTGCCCCTGGGCTCCCAGGGCCTGGGGAGGAGAAAGAGGCTTACCTATCACACTCTTGGCGAAGGACGCTCTTTTGAGGGTGGCCAAGCCCAAGTCTCCAATCTTCACAGAGCCGGTGGGCCCGGTGATGAAGATGTTGTCGCACTTGAGGTCTCGGTGGATGATGGGCGGCGTCCTCGTGTGCAGGAACAGCAGGCCCTTCAGGATCTGCCGGCACCAGCTGCGCAGCACCTTGGGCTTCATCACCTTGAACCGCTTCAGGTACCTGGGACGGGCCAGAGTTCACCGCACGGCTCGTGCGCACCGCGTCCTCCACAAAGGCCCTGCCACTTCCAAAGCCTGTCCACCAACACTCAGCATCCACCTTAGACAGGCCGTGGAGGCGAAAGAGGAGGGCCAGGTGGTGGGGCCCCGGCCAGGGTCATCCAGCCAGGGCCAGGCCGAGACCTTGACCCTCCACATGCCCTTTGCCCTCACTAGGAGCTACTAAAGCCCATGCCCAGGACAGTCCTGATCTCACCCTGAAATGGTGCCAAGGGCAACACAGAAGCCACTGCAGCAGGGTGGGGCCCCAGCCAGTGAATGTTTAGGCTGAGGATTAGGGACAGGGGAGCACAGGGCCTGTGGGAACACGCAGGGCCAGAGGTGAAGAAGGCCAGGCCCTCCTTGCAATCAGCCTCCCCAGTGCACCTTGCTGGGAGGTGTCCCTGGGAGATGGCAGCAGGCAAGGCTGAGAGTGGGGCTTTTCCCAGACTCTGCCTTCACTTGTGAGCGAAGCTGCCCGGCGCCTGGGGACACAAAGGCCTTGCCTGAGACCCCAGGGTTAAAACGATTCAGAAGAATCCAGGCTGTGGCCACCCAGAGGGGAAGGTCCCCTGGCACCACGGGGCAGGCCGAGGCCTCGGGGAGGAGCGGCAAGCTGCCCTAACCTCCATGGCCACCCGGCTCCTAACTCCTGGCCGGGCTCCGTCTAGCCTGACGCCTGCCCCAGTCTGCTTCTGAGCCACCAGAATGTACTGGCCAGATCCCAGGCGTGAGCAGAATCCTAAGGCCCCAGGCAGGACAGACAAAAGACCCATGTCCTGGGGGTGATCCCTTTTGTCACAGGAGGCCTGAGAGAGCCACGTGAGGAGGAACCGCTAAGTTTCTTTGATTGGTTTCTCTTCCTCACTTGTTGAGATGAAGAGGCTTCCCACTGCCCAGAGGAACACGTCACCCAAGGGACAGGCATGAAAGGCAGGACCCTGAGCCATGGGCACCGATCAGGACAGCCCCTGGCACCTTGGGACCTTGGTCACCCCCAGCAATGATGGCCCTGCACCCACGGCCAACACCACCCTAGCCCACAGGCAGGTGACACTCACGTCTTCAGCGTCCCCGAGGTCATCAGCTCAGTCACCAGCACAATGCAGCGCTTGCCCTTGGCGCTGGACTCCCAGAAGTCATAGAAGCGCACGATGTTGGGGTGCTGCAGCCCTTTCAGCATCTCTGCCTCCTCCTTGAACCGCTGCCGCTCCAGCTTGGTCAGCTTCCGGTCCTAGAATAAGAGAGATACGCCGGATGGGCAGCGTGCGGGGTCTCAGCCTGCAGAGTCCGCCCCAGGCAGCTCTCGCACTCCTCACAGAAGACTGCAGCAGGCGCAGCAGGACACGGGGGGCAACAAGGACGTGAACCTGAAGCCTCAAAGGCACGGCACATCCCAGCAGTGCTGAGCAGTGGAATCCATCTTTTCCTCTCTCCCCACAGAGCCACAGGTGGGCCACCACACCTGCCCTCCAGGTCCTCACAACCCCGGATGCTTCCCCTCCACGGTGACCTCTGCAAAAAGAAGTTCCAAAAGGCCAGAAGCATCTCACCATCCACGTGGCCAAGCTCACGCACTTTTTCCTTAAAAGCACCTTGGAGGCCTTCACTCCCTCGGCTGTGCTTCACTTGCTGAGTGTTCCTTACAGGAATGGAGCATCACTCTGCTTCTAATGCACACACATCTGGGAGGAAGTGCTCAGGACCCAGGAGACCAGGCCACAGGAGACAGGAACCCGTGCCAGAGACCAGAGCTGAGACGCAGAAGTACCGCCAACCAGGTACTGAGAGCAGGGGCCGGGGCCTTAGGGAGCAGGGGATGCAGCACGCCTCCCCCGCCCAGCCAGCAGGCCTGACCCACTGACCTTACGTGGAAACGGGCACGGGGTGTGATGGTGCACACCTGTAATCCCAGCAACGTGAGGCAGAGGCAG